>JASTWR010000826.1:0-76316 GCA_030770355.1 Harpagoxenus sublaevis
ATTTCGTACGTTAGCGGAAGTTTTGTGTTAAAGATTAAATATGTAACATACAAACTTTGTCCGTAATAAACACAGACACGCTGTATAAGCAACTTCATTATCCCTGAATTTTAAATAACTGATAAAATATGACCCCAATCCTCTTACAATTAAATATAAAGCTTTATTATTAGGATATATTATTGTGAATCCAATTAAATATTAAAATTAAATAGCGTAATTACGTACAAACATGTATTTAACTTATTTTTTACAAAAATGTGTTTAGTTAAACAGACGGAATGTCTTAAAAGTTTCTGGAAATGTTATTGCAATTAATAAATAATTTCAAAATCTACGATTATTCTGATTTGCCTGGCCTGCAGGCGAATCAGAATAATCGTAGATTTCGCTATTATTTATGCATAGGCGAAATAGTAGAACGATGTAATCAACTGATAGGACAATTCTCGTATACGAGAGAGACAAATCCTTTACGAATAATTTATTGTTCAGTGTGGCCTTGATTTATCATGTCATCATTGTAAAAGATATATAGCAGAAAGAAATCGAAGATTCTACCAGTAAAGGTAAGGAAAGTAATCCTGATCGAGTATAGCTATCCCTACACTTTTTGCGTACATCCACCAATGTACATACAAGACATATTAATTTCAAATCACAACGTACATAAAGAAAGAAAATAAGAGACACATTTCTACTTTATTTTGTTGTGTACGTTATAAAGAGGTGGGCGTGTTAAAATAATCTTGGTATAATAAAGATTCAATTCGCGATTTAGACTAGATATAGTGCTAGAAACATCAATTATTGGTTTAAATTAATAAATGTAATATAATAATTTATGTTTTATCATATAACAACTATAAAAATTTAATAATTTATATAGTAAAGACTATGTCTATGCATATATAAATGTATTAACTTCGCTATTCTCTGTTTATCATTCCTATGTTTAATCTCTGCCATATTCCCGTTGAATTAAATATTATCGATTTGATATTCAAAGTACAACCTGCTAAGCAGAGATAAATTCGTGTCGCGGGGCAATCTTTCAATCAAAAACTTTCATGTCTAAGCTATATGTGTATAATACGAATTAAGAGAACTAACAATAATCAAATATAAAAATTAGAAAAAAGAGTTATAAGCCAAAGAAGGTGCGTTTATCTATCTCTTTAATTAAAACAATCTATTGTTATATCTTTTTAAATTTGCAATTAAATAAATCATTTTTTAATTAGAAATAAATATAGAGAACAGTAGATAAGAATGTGTGGTGCTTATCTCTTTATTTATATATGTATCTATTTAATAATATCAACATAATAAACACTTAATAGTTAACCAATCAGAGTTTTTTCTACAAAACCGCTAAAATATACAGCAATTGTAACAACAAATAAGGAGCTTAATGGAAATAAGCTTATTGGAAATAGCTGCTATACTGTTAGTAACACTGGAAATGCGTAGTATCACGCATATGTATGTAAACGTGACGATTCTCGTTCTGTTCATCGTTTCGCTATACGCAGTTTCAACAACCAGTAAACAAGGTTTCGAAATATCATTTTCGTTTTGGAAAGTTTAATCGGATGATAGAGCATTATAATACGCTTAGGAACGCAAAGCTATTTTCATTCCATTGTTCGAGATACGCAATCTGCGGTTATGGACTCAATGGACACGGATATCCCACGTCAAAATGAGGTGCTCAAATGATTTAATTTGTCAACGATTATCATTAATAGCTTGCTATTCAAAATCTACAATTGAACATATTTCTGCGTATATATTGTAAAATATTATTTTAGCGAGAAAGAGAGAGGGAGGGAGGAAGAGAGAAAGAGTGTGAGAGAGAGAGAGAGAGAGAGAGAGAGAGAGAGTGTTGTCTATTGAAAAATTTCAATAGCATGAAATTAGATCACTCAACCTATTTTATGGCTTATTAAAGGTAAAATGATGACTGTACGTATATAAAGACGTATACATGAACATAATTTTTTAGTTTCCAAATTATAAAAATACATTAGTTATTCTAATTTCAACTCTTGTAAAACTAAAAATTAGTTTACTTATAACATTTATATACGTATGAGTAAAAACAGTGTATTTAATTTATCATTAGATTATTCAACTAATCACAATCTTAATTAGGCTCAACGCGCGTATTCTGATGAAGATTACTGATCTCTCGTGAGAAGAAGTTCCGGAAATTGAGTCTATATATATATAATTCGCTATTCCCTTGCATTTCTTTTCTTATTCTTATCGTTCCCTAAATTGTAATTTCTTTGGTAAATTGCTCTCAAAACTCATCCAATCGTCTTTCCGCTTCTCCCATTTTCTATGCAAATACTTTAATGAACAAAGGATGTTTATAATACGACTAATGTCATTGTTTGCTTTCTCGTCAAATCACATAGTGATAACAAAATGTTAATTGGATTATGTTTTATAATTTTATTTTAAAGGATTATTTGCACTACTAATAAGAATATACATAGATACTCCAAGATATACATAGATAAGAAAAAGAAACAAAGGGAAAGTATAAAGAAAAGAAAAAGTATAAAAAAAAGGATAAAGAAATAACAAGGCAATTATAAAATTAAAATAAAAGTTTACTTTTAGCAATTAATAAAAAAACTTTTAATTTTAAAAATAATTCTGGAAACTATAAAATGCCATAAGATATAACTTTTGTACGCAAAAATATAATATTATAATAATATTTGTAGTTGTCTATAGTTACTTTATAGCATCGTAAAATAAAGAGACATTAATGGGTTACAGACCTAGATTTCTCAACTGAATTACGATCGAGCTAAAAATAACATTTGCTAATTTATCCTCATGAATATTGAAATTTGCAAATTTCATTAGCGTTGCGGTTGATTACAGTTTGACATTATTTTAATAAATTTATTTTTATAACAGATCGAATAATGGAAATGATTAATCATTGGAGAATGTTATAGCAAATAGCCCAAAATATTCTATATAAAATGTTATATTTGAAAGATTAGCATTATACATATAAATTTTAAACATAAGCAAATAAGCATCCTTTATTTTTAGGAAACGGTTAATAATAAATCGTAATCTTAATTTGAAATTGTTTCTAACTTTAATTAAAAAATATTTTATTAGTAGGTATTTCAAATATTATATAAACAAATTGTGCCAAATATTTGCTGTATTAAATATTTACTAAAGATATGAAAACGTTATTTATTATTAAATATTATTTCTCGTCACAAGTCATAATTACAGTAATATTTGCAGATCACATAGATCGCGAGCGTGATTGCTTAAGGAGGTTCGAGCATTACTTGTGAGTCAAAAATGCGATTGAAATAAACGTCATTACAACGATCTCGAATTATATGCAATATTAGTATAATGAATTGTGGATGCTACTTACGTGCTATATTCTTCGTAAATTATTAGCGTATAGAATATTAACAAACATATATGTACTAGGGTATGAGAGCGTCAACGACTCGGGAATCGCTTATTTGGCCAACATTATAAGTTAGAACATGTCACTTTGTGACAATAAGCTTTCTATACTCGAAAGCCATCGTAGAGCCTTAATTTTTTTATATGATTTACATAAACACTTTACACAAATAATCGCAAAACTTGAGCAATATTGACCGTATAGTTTTTTTGTAATATTATTCAGAAGTTGACCACTTTTAGTCTACCCTTATGGAGAAAGTCGCTCCGAGGTAGATTATCACTGGTTTAGTACACACTTAGCCACCTGAGGACTTTGAAAAACTAGCATTTGATAGATGAAACATCAAGGATTGTGTAAAGACTTTATAAATCGGACTTTACCGTGTGGAATGAAGGCTATATTGTTACAAAGTTTAGATCCTAGCCTAGAATGTTGGATAATAAACGATTCCCGAGTCGTTGACGCTCTCATACACCGGCCTATGTTTGTTAATATTCTATACACTAATAATTTACGAAGAATATAGCACGTAAGTAGCGCATCCACAATTCATTATACTAATATTGCAAATAATTCGGGATCGCTGTAATGACATTTATTTCAATCGCATTTTTGACTCACAAGTAATGCTCGAACCTCCTTAATCAAATAATCAAGACGGTTGGCCATAAAGGAATATTATAGTACGCACATCGCATAAGAATTAGCTGGATAATAAAGCGTTTGAATAAATTACAAGTTTTTGCGCTAATTAATCCTCTGACTTAATTAGATTACCTGGAGGAATTATTGCAAGAGATTGCATTATACAGAACTTGCTAATTACTTTCTTGATTTCTGCACACATGGGAATGCCCTTTGCCCGAGTAAATTATACACGATCACTGTCAATTTAAACTTGGAACGGCCCCTAGCTAGGGACCTCGCTTCAACAACATATACATATCTAAGTAAGTCAATAACCTAAACTAATTATACTCCCAACAATTATAGACATAATATTTGACCAGCACATATGGAGAGCAGGTATGTATATAATACAATTATAATAATGTCTTATTTATTTCTTTTTAAAGAACTTTGTTAAATACCAAAAGTAAAATAAATAAAATAGTAAATTTATTTATTTAATATAAAAGAAATGTTTCATCTATCTTGTCGTTTTTTAAGCACTCGGAAGTGCTTTTAATAGAATCAGACATACTCACACAGACATAATCACGATCTAAATGAAAAGCGTGCAAACTAGCTTTCGGGCATTTTTCTTCCGCGAAGTACCGAACGTCAAAGAATTTTAATCTTTTGCACTCTGTAATAAATTCAATATTTTATTTCAACAACTCGATAATTAAATAAAAGTTTTCTATTTTTAAAAATATTAAATTTTATTATAATACTTCGTCATAATTATAAAGATTTAATAACATGAAAAATACGATAAACTTTTAGAAATATATTTATGTCAAACGTAACTCGACATTCGAGTTACTGGTATAAAATGTGATATCGAGTATAGCTTGACTTCCACAAGTGCAAATGATTAACGCTCATTCAAACGTGATCGGATAGTGAGATCGGAATAACGAATATTCTGTCGCCAATATTCTAAAAGATTTCTCACGAAATCCCAGACAGAAAACTTCACCGAGTGAAAATTTTCACCACGAAGAAATATCGTGGCTTGTACATGCGAAACCAGCGAGAGAGCGAGTTTACCCGTCGATTTTCAAACCGATAAAACATGAGAAAGGTCCGCGAAATGGACAAGCACAATGGAATTTAAAAGTTGCTTCCACGTCCCCGGGCATACTCCCACTCGATAGAACTTCGGCACTTATACTCGCTTCCACGTCCCGTAGAGTTCGATAAATACGATGTTCGTCCCCTCGGAGCAGATCGGCTTATTATAGTGGATGACTGTGTCTCGCGCTAACGAGCAACGGTGGCGGAGTTAGCTCGATGACGTGAAGTATACCTCATCGGCGTTGATGTAAGCCGCATTTAAAACGGCCGCATGAGAATAGGTATCGCAGTCGTAAAACATCGGGAATTAAGATTGTCTCCGCGCGAGATTGTAACCCATTTTCCAAACTAACAATAAGTCGCATTCCGCGCTTCATGCCATGCCATACAAAAAATAAAATTGGCCGGCATGCATCTTACAATTCAACACTTTTTCCGTATTTCTACCTTCTGCTTTTAAGTATTCGAATAAAAAAATAATTCTGCAAAAAAATATTGTGATATCTGCAGGGCATTGCATGATAGATGAGCAGTTTTTAGAATAGCTCCTCGCAATTTCCAGAATTAAACTGGATTTGTAAAATACATATAATATTTTAAATATTAAAGATTAAAAAACATAGAGAACTAAAATAAATTACAATAATTATTAAATTGCAAACAAATATAAGCTTATAAAAACTTGAAGATTAGTTTAAAAAAAAAAATTTTTTTTAAATAAGTTTCTTTTAAAAAATATGGAAAATGCAAATTTAAAAAAAATACCAGTAGAAAATATTTTGTTATTATCCTTTTGTCATCTAAAAGTCACACGTTAATTGAAAAACAGTATTTGCATTAAAATGTTACAGAATAGTTGCAGTTGCTAGAAAGGCAGAAAACAGGAAATTGTATGTCAGTGTGCAAGAAATCGCAGAACGGAGAATAAAGGCCAGATATTAAATGAAAATGTTTAATACATTGATATCTTGTTGCTCGTATTGTATTTTTAACCAATAACTGTTCAGAGCAGATGCATCCTTTCTTTCATCTTTTCTTCTTTATGTGTGAAATATCATTAATAGATAAAAATTTTAATAACAATTTTTTTAAGGACCATATGTATTTAATATTAGTTTTTTTTTAAACTTATTGTTAAATATTTTTATAAGCAAAATATTGTTAAACTGAAGTTTATTAACAAGTGTTAATTATTTTCAAAAAAATTATAATAATTTGGATCAATCTTATCGATGTAACGCAACAGAATTATTTTAAAAAATTTGAAAAACTAAACGAATTTTTTAGACTAATTTTATTTGTTTATACGGCATATTGTTATTACATTATACTTTTTATCACATATTAAAGTTTGATAAAATATGTAATTAAGAAACTTACACGTTTTGCTTTTTTGTTGTGTGCATATCTTCCAACATAAAATAGTATAAAGCACTCAAACTTTGTCGAGTAATGCTATTTGCACGTTGCATGACATGTATTAATAAATTGAAATTAAATTGCAAAAATAGCATCAATGTTGAATAAACGTAGTGCTTTCAATCAGTTATATATATAAAAAAAAGAATCTGTTTCTCTCAAATAAGGCTACATATTACATAGGAAGCCTGTTGCTTCTATTATATAATCGAACATTGACACGGAACTTGCCCGTCGACCCTTGTCTGCGAACTAAACGACTGATGTGTTGGGTTAAATTTGCACAAAGCTGAGTTAAGGGGATAATAGATTCCTGTCGTTACTACAAAGTATAGTTTGTACATACGTATAACTTAATATTTGAAAACAAGAGGCTTTGCAGTTTATTCCACTCCACAAAAATGACATGTGTGTGACTCAAATAATACTTATAATAATATGAATAATTTCTACCAATACAAGCTATTACCTCACAAGCAGCCAAAGAAACGTTTAACCTTTCATAAAAAGATTTAATAAAATATTTGAAATAAAATTTGAAACGACATAATTTGCGAAGTAGAAAGGGTACTCAAATATTTTCTTTGTAAACGTCTTAAGCAGTTCTTAGCATTGAGATGACATGCTAAAAGACTAAAATTATATTTACACATTCTATTAATTTCAAGAGTTTTACTTTGATTAAATCATTTATATGCAAGTTATCTATCTTATATTTTATTAATATCACACATACATTATTTCTTTTGTTTTCTGACTTTCTTCGAAAGTTTACATAGTAGATAATTAACTTTTCGCGAAAGATCTTCAGGCAGTTTCGTCTTAATAACCGTACATTTTGTGAAGTTTATCAGTTATAATAGCCAAATTTATAAGATACACGCAACGTATAAACTCTTAATCTGCGAAAAGCAGGAAAGTTAAGAACTCTAAGAAAGGTAATATTAAATCCATGCTATACTCACTCGACTTTTGATCTTACAAAGAGGCTAACAAATTTACTTTATTGTAATTTATTCAATAATAAAAATCATTATCTGCGCAAATCGTTCTTTCAAATTAATTCTGTTTAAAGGAGATCAAAACCATTTCTTTTTAACTCGGAAGATATAATTTCTCGTTACATAATTATTGTTACAGCTACAAATAATTTACACATTTTCTTTAAATATATGTAATAAAAAATATGTATATTTTTTATTTAAACAATTTCTGTCTTTATTAAAGTATAAGTCTTATCAATTTCATGTACGAGTGAGCATTATTTAGACTGCCATAAGTCTAAGAGCCATAATAAACATATTTTTATATTTTTTGTTATGCACTTCTAAGCAATAAATTGTAGATTAAAAATGGAATAAAATTTATTTAAAAAAAAAAAAAACGCTAATAATTGTTTAATTCTATGAGCCATATTTAAACAAAAAAGAGTTAATAATAACACTTAAAAAATGTATCTGCTAAATTAAAAAGTAAATCCACTTACCTTTCGGAAGTAAGACCGGAGGCGGCAAAAGACAGGGCAATGTAACAGTAAGATCAGAAGGAGCTTGACGATCCGTCTCCAAGTTTGACAATCTTCAGTATCTCAAGGTGAGACCTGCTCGGTATGGCGAATACCAGTCAACTGACTGAATCTAAAGCTCCGCGTGCTTGAAGTTATACGTAACACCAGCGGCGCGGTGACGTCACGGAGGACAGAGACCAATCAGAGGGCTGAGCTTGCGCCACAAACAGGGGTAGAACGGCCCCCACCGATCGGTTTAAAAGGGGAGCTTGCACCTGGACATGAACGGCGATCGTCTGTTCTCCTTTTCTGCGCGCGATTCCCCCCTTTTTGCTCACTTCCTCGACCGCGTACTTCGCCCACGTGAAAAATGTTCAACTGTGACGTCGATGACGTGCCCTCGCACGCTGGTGAATGGGAAGGTGTTATAAAACCGATTGCTGTTATTAAACGGATGGCGCGATATGACGAGTTCACTTACTTCGCTAGACCAACCCTGACTTCGTATAGTTTACGCTTTAATTGGTGGTCATTGTCTGACTTGTCTTAAAAAAAGGGACGAGTCGGTACTCCTTTCGCGAATTAAATAAACGTGAATTAAAGATGCGTCTTGTTATTATCTTGAGTAATGAATGGCGGTTAATATGGAACTAGCAATCGATGATTTATAAAGACGTAACTTTTACACACAAAGAAACTTCTTTCTTCCGTAATTTAACATAAATTACTCTTTTCCTTAAGCCTTCCGGACCAAAGAGAAAGATAAAATAACATTCTGTATCTTCTTTTAAAACAGTACTTTTAATATTTACAGCAAAAAAATGTTATTTGACCAGGAAGAGCTTTAAAAGCTGGTTTTTATTTTGCAAATTCAAAATTTAAGAAATAAGAATAAATACTTAAATACACACAGTTTTCTCTTTTTCTTCGCTGCTTATAACACAATTTAAGAATATAACGAAAAGCATAGTATATATAGGCATAATTACGTAAAACATAAGAAAACATATTTCCGATTACATTTCTTCACGTTTTAATTCACTGAAAATTGCTTCCAAAAGATAAATGTCATTGTATTTCAAAAGACATTTTAGCATATGTCCACGTAACAAAATATTTAACGTTATTAATACTTCACACATGAAATTATATACACAAAAGTGATCATGATGTAACAAGACAGGACATGAAGCAGATACTATAAAAAAACCACTATAAAGGAGCACAGTTTTTATAGCAAAAGCCGTAATCATCATTATATGAAGTTCCTATAAAAGCTTACCGGCATCATTAAGTTTCGCAGTTGTTCCAAAAACGCGAAATGTCGCAATGCCCCTTTTTCTATCAACCGGAATACATTAGGCAACCGAGCTGTGCAATTATTCTCGGTATTACCGTCCGAGAGAACCAGAATTATTTATCAAGAGAGATGGTATATCCAGGGAGAGAGATGCTATTCTCACCTTCGCATATTAAACCTCGAACTATCAGGCACCTTTTGTTATATAAGTTAACGACCAATTAAAGGGGACGAGTCAAGACATATTAAACGTTTCTTTCCGATAATTATACGAGACCGACAAGAAAATATGTAACAGTTGTGTGTAATGTCTTAATAATAGTAATAATATTAGTCACAGGATTCGGGATGTAGACACTGTTAGTGCGGAGACGTAATTCTCACCCGAGGAAATAGACGTGATAACCGAATTAGAACCCCAAAGCGCGCTAATCGCTTACTATCTGTGATCTCGAAAGATTGCAATCTTTATGGAGATTCATAAAATATACAATTGGGATAAGTAACAAACTTTAGTGTTCTAAAAGATTGGATTTATTAGGCGCGCGCACAAATAAAGCATTCGCATTTTATAGTTTCGTACAGAGTTCTTTGACTTTCATTGATCTGCTATTCTTGGTTATTGCACAAACAACAGCAATGTCGGTAGCATTTGACTTAGTTCAAAAGTGCTATTTAAAGATAAATGTTATCAATGTGATACCACATAAGTTTTAACAGCATTCTTCGAATAAAGAAAGAAGTATTTGCTAATCGTCGAACGTGTCAGCTGTCATATGTTCGACATTATCGATTAACAAGATTCTCGCATTAAGCAATTGCAGTATATCTCTCTGTTATCGTCCAACTGTCACAAAAAACTGTCGCGATAAAATCGAAAATTAAATATAAAAATGCACAAAAAATTATGCTTTATATATAGTAAGCATATAACAATAATATATAATTAATAAAAAAATTTATTGATACATTGTTTTATTTATACTTACATACAAATAGTAGCCAAATATTTGAGATAGGGAAAAAGAGAGAAAAGAAGAAAACGTGGGAGTGAGTATAAAAGTGAGAGAGAGAGAAAGTAGAAAGTTATAATTTGAGTAATAATTCAGAATACGTTAATACTTACGATTAGAAACATATAATATCAAATATAGTCGTAAAACTTTAGCAAAATTACAGAAATCTATATGTATAATAGTCTATAAATATAGTAATTATATATGTATAATAAGTTTATATATGAGAAAAAATACATATTTTATACATTATAATGACAGAAAAGTACATTCATCACAATAAAGTAATATATAATTAAGAATACCTACAGACAAACAAGTACATCCATCACAATAAAGCAATATATAAGAAAATAGAAGTTTATTTGAAAATAAATATCAGTACATATATTTATCAGTTTGATATTTGAATATTAATGTCTATCCAATATTACAAAGTTAGAAAAAATAGTTTGCCAGTTTAGAAACATATTTCTTTAAAAATGTGACTAACTAATTAAATTTGTATTATTCTGATATTCTAATAGAAGTAAAGCATACTTTACTTCTCGAATAGAAAAGAGCAACAGAAGTGTTCCCGATCGATCGATCGCGATTTGCGCCCTTTGCCGCGAATGTTCTTCGTGAACGAAGAAATAGTTACCTGATAACACTTCTGTAGAGTATTTTTATAAGCTGTTGTATTATATAAAAGACAAGTGGAGGGTAGTCGACGCCATTATACTGACCTTTGAGAAAAACATATGTGCGGCTTACAAACGCATATATATATATATATACATATTCAAGCATCCTTAAATTGATTTACTGTGTATGTGTGTGTGTGTGGAAAAGAAGTCGATAGACATTATCTTCGACGTTTTATCTTCTCGGTTGAATTGCGTGCGAAGAGAACCGGTCCGCTGTTGCTATCACTTTCGGATGCATTATACATATATATACAGGGTGTTTTAGAATACATATAACAAACTTCTAGGGTACGTAGGGGGTTTAAAGTAGACCAATCTGTTAATAAGGAACTTATGTCCGGAAACGCACCGTTTGCGAGCTGCAGACTAGACCTGTTGGTATGTTCAGTAATAGAAATAGTTCTCATAATAACTTTATTTACTTGTATTACATTAAAAAATGTTTAGCAAAACAGATGTAATGTAAGCAAATAAAGTTATTATGAGAATTATTCCTATTAGTTAACATACCAACAGGTCCGGTTTGCAGCTCGCAAACGGTGCGTTTCCGAACACGAGTTCCTTATTAAAAGTTAGTCTACTTTGAACCCTCTACGTACCTTAGGAGTTTGTTATATGTATTCCGAAACACCGTGTATAATATAAACGCTATATATAGTACATTGGACCTAGAAAAATATATTTAAAAGACAAATACACACAGATTCTCAAATAAATTTCATGGCGATGTTCTTGATTAAAAGATCCTCTCCATCTGTTACAACTTTTTAATTCCTTATTATTAAACTTTGTAACAAATACACCTAAAAAAATATAATAATTGAAGCTAAATTAATTACAATTAATCGAGAAAGAAATTTTATAAATTATACAATTTTTTAAATTTACAAACTGTTTTTATGATGTAAGTCATTAAAACTTAAAAAATATGACAGTTTATATACATCACGTTGTGATCGAACGATTTATACGCCGTTATCGTCGCACACATTATAAAGTTAGTTTTCCGATTGAAGAAGTCACGGTGGTGTTTCCTAAGGAGTTTGAGAGGAGTGACTATGGCATTTGCAAGAAAATAAAATGGCTTTAGTTTCACGGTCGATCTGTTACGGTTGCGAACCATTACTAACGTTCAGAGAAGAAAATATCCCCGAGTGATTGTCTCCAACGTTCTTCTTCGCGAGAAAATGTGTGTCTCATGCAATCCGTACATAGAATGCTTCCTAAAAACTCCATTAGATTTTCCTATAATATCTGTCTATTATCTATCTATCTGTTTGTATGTATGTATACGTGTATGTTTACATTTTACCAATATTATTGCAATTGTTTTATTATTTAATATATTAAATATATATGAAATTTTGTGTATATATGTATAGATAGGTACATATACACAAACAAAAAATATTTTTTTTGTTTTATTTTTCCATTGAATGAAAGCAGTACATAATCTTATATTAAATTCAGAGAAAGACACTGTTGTAAAATCTGTAAATGCTATTTGAGAATATTTAAAGTAAATCTTTTTATTATTTTGTCTCATTTAATCACGTCTATTTGCTATTGAGAGAAACTTTTTCACGTGTTGCTCGACCCCATCCTTTTGTTTTACATACTATACGAGCTAGCAGGTCGCCCATCACACAACGCGAATGTCCGATTTATTTATATCGTAAATTTAATTGATTTTGAAACTAAAAATATCTCACCACGCACTTTCCTCGCAGGCGCTATGCCGCACATTTTCCGTTAAAATTTGTATAACATTTACATATCATAAAGTTTATTTCTTACTAATTATGCGCCGAAAAACTGTAATCAGTTGATAAAATTTTTAATTGTGCGCTTGTGATTTTTTGCGAACAGAAAAAATTTAATTTTTGCGATTGTTTAATTATTACAAAATAAATTAAAATCACATAAAAACAATTTTCTTGTTAAAGTATTAATGATCAAAATTTTATTTGTTTTTCTAAAAATTATTTGTAATAAAATTACACTACTTTATTGTGCAATTAATTATTGCATTGTGCTTTAATATTTATTTTATGTTAAGCAATTTTGTTGCAACTTGTTCAATTTTTTTTTATGTTGTTCAATCTTACTCGTGAGTTGTAGTTGCACGCAATAATCGCAAAGTGAAGAAGTATCGAAGATAGGTATCATATCTATAGGTATTGATTCGTCGCTTTGCCCCAAACGCGAGAAAAGGAAATGTTTCGTTCGTAAAGAGTAAAAAAAATGGAAAAATTTGCCACGGTAGATCGACTATTTTTATTCTAGCAAAAGATTTAATCCGGAAACTACGTTGATCTATCTTTGACGACGCGACGTCACGAAGAACCGCATCCTCTCTCTCTCTGTCGAAGATCCTTATTTATCTCCTTTCAGAGATTGATGGATTCCAATTTAATACTCAATATCCTGTTATCGCCATACCGGAAGCACAGCGATCGAGTTAAAGTGACTTGTCGCGTCGCGTCATAAATGAACACACATACACCGAATATCTGTGTGTTTATCTCCGATAAATAAATTATTGTATTAACGTGTCTAATCCGAGAACGGCAAAATCTCTCATCGTCGTAGCAACAGATGACTATAAATTCTAAAAAAGGTACAAAATTTCATAAATCTTATTGTTAGTTCAAAGATGGGCAATTGTATTCATCGACGAACACTTTAACTCTATATGTTCTTAAAATGTTTGTTTATTTACTGCAAATTTCTATTAGATTTTAAGTGTCTTATAGGTAAATGTATCGATATGTAATATCCAAAATGCATAAAAATGATTGAAATGTTTTTCATTTTGGCACATATGCAAAGTAAACGAAATATTTAACTGTGAAAAAAAGAGAATCTATTACGACAGCGACATCACTTTTAGAAATTTGTTCTTTATATTTTCTCCGTTCAATCGTAAAATTGTCCCATGGAAAACAAGATTGAATAGTCTGAATTCTTTAAAAGATCCATCGAAAACCGATAATGTCGGTAAATCATACGACTGCAGGATCCCCTTAAACCTTAAGCCGTAAGAAATTGACCAATCAGTCAGTTATTCTTCTAATATTTGACTGTGATTTGTCAATTTCTTACAGCTTAATGCTTAAAACTTTAAAAATTTTACGCTTTAAATTCTTATTGTAGAGACTCCGCTTAAGAAAGAATTTTCTTAAAAAAGGTCATTAACTTTTTTGCTGTGGACGGAACATAAAAACTCATACTTTTACTATAGCTTAGTGATAAAACCGTATTTATACATGCGTCATTAGATACATTATTTATTAGTCCTGTCTAGAAGTCGTCTTTATAGCATTAAGATTTTTATATTTGCAATTAGTATATTTCAGATTTCTCTTATTCCATGTAATTTTTAATAAATTCGAACTTCTGTTGCAGTCTCAAAATTCTATTACAGTAAGGGTCGTCTTTTTAAATTGTTTAAAATTAAACAATTTGTTTGTTTAAAATTATTAATATTGTTTAAACAAATAATATTTTTATATAATTTAATTGCGCTTCTAAAACTTTTGTTTATTATTTATACTTATAAAATATTTATAAAATCCTTGCAAAATACAATTTGCGATTATTCGTAACTCACAAATGTGTGTGACTGGATTCCGATATTTTTATTAATAGTCCGGGAGTGAACATTTTTGACACTTATTTTTGTAGTCAGTGAATCTAGATAGGATTGTTCCTTTAGTGATGCTAATTAACAAATCGTCAGTCTGGCTACTATTTTCCGCTGCATCAAGCCAGGGAGTGCAAAAAAAGTAGAGGGGTAGCACTTATTTTTATACTAATAAATTTTTTTCTACTAATGAGAGAGAGAGAGAGAGAGTGTTACCCTAACAGTCAGTAAAAATGCAGTCTGGCTGATCTGCAGGTATGGCAAATAAGTCTGGCACGTGTAAGTGCGTATCTTGACGATGACTTAAAAATCTTGGTCGTGGGCTCCCGCGTACTATAGAAGACAGAGATTAAAAGGCACAACAGTCAGACATTCTGACTGTTTTTATAGTAATAACCATGATAAGCCTGCATCTATTTTATCATTATTCTTTCCAGATCGTCTAGCATGTAAATAAACTACTTGGCCATTTGCGAGGAAAACATTAGCCACAATAAATACTGTTTTAAGAAATAAAGCAAAATAAGTTAAGTAATTACTTCGACATGATTTTTTGCTATAGTGAAGAAATGTTTCGAAAATATATGTGTGTGTATATGGTGCAATAGAAGAACCGTTAACTTTACAACGCTTGTCAGAATTTTCTTAGATTTTCCATGTTGAGTATATATGAAGAATATTTATAAACAAATGGATTTATTTAATATTTTAACATTAAATTACATATTTTTTCTACTATCTTTCTCTTTAATATGAGATATTACCAAATAAAAAATAAGAGTAAAAGAATAAATTAATTACTATTAACAGCTTCAATTATTTATTTATTTCTTGCACAAACAAAAAATAAAAGGTAAAGTTTAAACTCTCTAAAAAACCTTGCATGTTTTTTGAGACTCAATTAAGATTTTCTTAAACTTAATTGCAAGATTGGAAACTGTCTTTTTAATCTCTTACTGTCAAGAAGGAGAAAAGACAGCAGCAGTGGAAATAGAAGTTACTTATATTTCCTCTTCAAATTATTCATTTCCGTTTCTTTTTTTGTTCTCTATTTTCATTTTTACTTTTCTTACTTAATAATAGGTAATTATATTGTTTTTTAATTTTTCAACACATTTGTGTGCACACTTGTGCAAAACACCCCAGCATTACTTTCTTACGCTTCCTTTAATTCTATATCTTATTCAGACAATTATCTCTTCACGATATTCGTAGTTTATTGCGAGAAAAATCACACCACTTTGATTTGCTTTTTCCTAGTTAAGATATCACAATTGTTAGATACGAAGGATGACATCATCACATCCTCTAAACGGAACCGTTTTAGCGGGATCGTTCAATCGGATCGTAAACGGAGAGAAAGAATAAAGGATACTATTGCGAGAACCCTGAGATAGGTCAGTGCGCATCGAAAGAAATAATGGAATCAGACCAGCCTTCGGTGTGCGTATCTATAAGGATTAATTTAATCAATATGCCAAAAAACCGTTTTTACGTGATTCCGGAAAAAGGAGGGAAATTTCGAATAAAACGGAAAAAGAATTAACGCATAATCGACCTACCTTTTGGAATAGAATCTCTTTTTATTAACGACATTATTTTTGATCACGTTGTTTTCTTTGTAAGAAATTGTTTTTTTGCTTATTTTTAATCAATGATTAAAAATTAAAATTTATTGATTAAACAAAATAACGTTTGCATCTTTAAGTTTAATTTATAAAAATATTTGAAAATATTTATATTGGTGCAAATATTTAATAAAAGTGTCGCTAAACAATAATACTTTATTTTATTTATTGCAAAAAAAAGTTTTGATTTATCAAATATATTTAAATATTTTTAATATTTACTAGCATTTTTATTTATTTGGACAATTTATCATAATATAGTATACTATTAATTACAATATTTACGCAGTTGATACATTTCCTATATTTTTGTACCTTAAAGATAAAGAATTGTATCTCCATTATTATGAGTTCAGTAAAAACAAAGTTTAAAGTTTTATAAATAGGGAAATGTGATATATTTCTTAGATATAAAATAAAATTAACAACTTCATTTATTAAGTTTTTAGTAAAGTAATTTAACTGACATGTTTATTAGTTCAACTGCCAATAACACGCTGTAATACCTGGTTTAAAAATGAGGCATTATAAAAACTTTTAATACGACTTTTCTTAAACCTTGTATCTTAGGAACTATAGTAATAATAGACATAAGACGTTTTACCATTATACAATTTAAGCTCCTGTCGTATTGAAAAATGTACTAACTCCATTTTGAGGCAAAAAACTGGAGATACGATTCTTTACCTCTAAGGTACAGATTTATACATTAATTATATTTTCATAGATTACATCATTAGATACATATAACCTTACATACAAATATACGAAATATCTGTTAATATTTTAACAACTTACGACTGTTTACTCTTGCGCAATTTTAACACGATGCGATTATAATAAAAATTAATCAGTCGCTTTATTCTAAAGCATACACTCAACAATATTATCAACAGATTAAGAATGAACAGGAACAGAAATGCGTAAACATCAATCAGATTTTGTTCCACCCAGCTCTGAGATCTCAGCGGCGTTGCTAAACTTCCATTTGGATAACGGACGGTGTATTCAATGCTCCAAATAGCTAAATCTAATGGCGGTAATGGTCGATCTCGGAATTCGCTGGATAATCGTTTCATGTTTCTTGTATAACTGCACGAAATATGTTTCACCATTAATAATACAATACAAACTTACGGCTCAACTAAAGATAAAACTGAATATAAAAACATACATATAAACCAAAAATGATCATTTTGTTACATTTATTACTCAAATAATAATTGTTACATTAAAATACAATACCTTTCGTTGTAAAATACTTCTTCAATTGCGTGTAGTACAGACTGCGTGGATAAAGTCTTAAAATCCAAACGAATACCAACGCCTTTAGCCGCTAATATTTCCGCATTGGACTTTTGATCCATAAAAAAAGGCATTATAATCATTGGTATACCTTCCCAAATAGCTTCTTGCGTGCTGAGAAGACCACCATGCGTCCAGATTGCTTTCACATTCTTATGAGCTAAATAAAAAAATTTATTTTAATAAAAATTATAACACACAATTTTTACAGTCAAAATATAAAATTGATATAAGCATTTTGTTAATTGTAAAAATTACAATTAAATTAATAAATAGTATTTCCTAATCAACAGATTTTGTCACCTGCAAATTATTTTTAAACAGAAAAACAAGTTTTTTATTATGATAAAAACTGATTAAAAAGAGATTATAAAACATAATTGTAATAATTAATATAATTGAAGTAATTTCAAAAAACTAAAATTATTGTAGGTTTAAAAGCTATAAAGAAAAATAAAATTGTTTGGGCATTACAAACTAACGAAATAACTATATAAGTTTAACTGAAAACGACAACAAGAATTGATTTTTAGATCGTATATATTTTTAAAATTGTATTTTACTATAATAAAAATGTATAAGTAAGTTATAAGTGTGAATTTAAATATAAGTTTTTTTTTTAAATGTATGATAAACAAATCGAGAAACATACACAGAACTTCTCTTTGCGGTATACTTTTCATAATCATTACATTGTCCGGTATTTGAAATGGCACTTTAGCATCTAGTTTCCAGAGTACTCGTTGCTTCAGTTTCGATAAAGCCAATACAACGATCTCGATCTTGTTTAGTTCAAAAGTTTTCCATTTCACATTTGTTCCTAACGATATTACGATAGCTCCGCTCTTTGCTTCATCAAGAAATACACGCACATCCTGCGAAATATAGGTAAAAACTTTTTGATAATATACGAAAACATACATATATCTTAATTTCCAAAACAGCCCGAAAGTAATCGATACATTAACAAAACGCATTATTTTCTAAGCAAAAAGCATAGAAAATGAGAACGGAGTTGGTTGTCTCACGGGATGGTTGTCACATGTTTCACTACTAGAAGTGCTATTGTATTATGACTTCGTAAGCATATGCTACGCAGTGCTTCTCACAATCAGTTGTATGCGTGATTTGGGGCGCGTGATGTAACATTTTCCTGCGTTATTTGAGAGTTACTGTTCCCAGCGTTGATAAGTAAATTTTTTGAACTTTACTTAATTGTTAATAGAAGACACAAGAATTATTAAATTATATTTCTTGCTTTATATTTGTAATGGATTTTGTGAAAAAAAGAAATTGTAAGTCCGAGAATCTATAATATTTTTGACACGATTTTGTTAAAATTCTGTTTTCTTATTATACACAATTCATTTGCTAATAGATACTGATGCTATTTTCGCTACTTTCCAAGTAACAAAAACAATTATTTTTACCTTAGGATACGTTACGACTACGCCTTCGGCGATCGGTTGCACGTTCTGGACATGCAATCCTCCAGTCTCCAGGGCATTCGGTGGCAATGGAATCGCAGGTTCGAATGCGGAATTACTGTTAATTAGTATGATATTAATACTGTCTTGTTCTATTTCATGTAATGGCCTGATTGAGTGGCCTACGTATTCCTCGGCGAGCCTTTGAGCGATAGGCAAGAAATAATAGTGTCGCATAAAATCGTCCGCGATAAAATACAGAGTATTCCACGTTCTCTGCCACAAACTTACGGGTTTTGCAATATCTGAACTTGTATAAGGTCGAACAGTTGAGTAACTTGGACCACCGATAAAATCCTTGAGCCACGGTGCAGCGCCTAACGGAATAAAGCCAACTATGGGTGGCTTACCCTTAGCAACCTGTAAAAAATACCTACAGAGTGACAATGGCGAAATTGATAAAACTATAAGTATAGCTATTATCTGTAATAAGTTGAGATAATGACATTAATTAAATATTACTCTACAGAATAAATTCGTTATTTTATTAGCACACAGTGCAAAACAAATATACAATTATACAACAAAGAATTTTCACATTCTGATATTTTTTGTGTATTGTGTACTATATAGCCTAAGAAATGCCATTTATTTCAAGTAAAAAGCGATAATGAATGTTATCGCTGCTACTTTTGCAGAAAATCGCTGATATTAACAATGACTAGGTTGCTTTCAAGGCCGCACGGTGGCACGCAAATAAAATTTAACTTACAAAACAACTTTTGCCGCCTGTAACTTGAAAATGCACTAAACAATTACAGTTTTAAATATGTATATAGATAGCTTATCTTTACCTCCCACAATCCATAGAAACATTGATGTAGAGTAACGTCTTGCACTATGACATCGAACTCGACAGTCTTGATCATTTCCAAAAGTTCTTTCGCTGCATCAGTTTTTATCACTCTGTCACATTCGTAGATGGCCCACTGATATGTAACATACGCCATATAAAGTACGCTGTATTTCTCCCATTGTGCCGGGCCATAATCCTCGTATTCGTCGGAAGAATTCATTAGACCATCAAAAACCTGAAAACGGTACTCTTTATTATACAGGAAAAGACATGTAAAACTTTGATAAATTAGAAAGTATATTGATCTTACATAAAATATAAAACAATATTTCTTAAAAAAGAATTATATATTCTTTCTCATTTGTGTTTTTACAAATTGGAAATAATAGATTTATATCCAGAATATTTTTGAGTTTTGTAATACATATGTACTTACGGCGTATGTCAAGTTCTCTGAGAGTTTACCCTGGACCTTAGTCTCGAGTGTGCTTACTGCGTGTACATGATGGCCTTCGCGAAGTAGTCCTTTAACCAAATTCTCCGCCCAAATGTGATGACTAGTCGATGAAAGAGATTGTAGGAGTAAAATCGACAGCGGTTTCGACGATGTCACAAGGCCCATTAAAATACAACAAACAAGGTGAAACAATAAGATGGTACAACTTGTCATTGTTGGTACAAACGTGAAAGTCTCTCGCGTGGTTTTCCGGTTAGTTCTCGACACCGAGTACCTTAGTATATATGAGTATAAGTACAACATTCCCCTTCTCTTCACTTCAAGCTAATAGCCTTTTTCGTAATGAGGATAATCATAAAATTACGCATAACACACTGGCAATTGTCGACATTTTCTTCATAACTTAGAAGAAAACAGACCCAAGTATCGCTTTCCCGATTTTAACCAGCTTTGGATATTCTGTAGTATGTATCAAAATAAGAGACACGTATTTTTTTATAAGTATTTGTATGCACATTTATGAAACACACTTTTGAAGAAAATTGACTTTTATGTTTCGACTTTCTAATCGAATATCACCGATACAACAGGAGATATGTAAAAATATTTTAAACACGACTTTGATAGTTTTAAAGATACTTTATAACAATATTTAAATTTTTTGAAAATATTAACATTTTCATATAATTTTAAAAATATTTTTACCATTTATTTAAAAATTTTATAACATTTTTTAAATTAAATTAAAGCTTATTTAAAGATAAGTTTAATCATGTATAATATATATATAAAATTATTTTCTAAAAATATACTTTTCAGAAATAAACTATAAATTAAGTATATCTAATATATACATATACTGCAGATGCACGTTGTCCGTAACTGTCTTATACACCTACCCACTATTTGCTGTATCAGCTTCTCTCTTTTTTTTTACAATTTCAATGCAATGAATAGAATGCATATATTTAGCACACAGCCATGAATAATTTTTAAATATACTAATACTATACTATACTAATAATAGCAACATGTTTGTAAAAGTAGTAAAAAAAAAGTTAACTGATCCAATGACAAACAAACCGAATATTAATTTGATATCAAAGTTTCAGACAGTAGGGGAAATCGGCGTGGCGGGGCTAACTTGACATCGCATCGGGGCAAACTTGACACCAGGCTTCTTGCCAATTTAAATCTATCGTATAGAAACTTGCCTTTCCTACGGTAAATGCGTCTTTATGTGCCAGAGTTGTCAACGGAATTTGGTGACATTTTGAGTTATGGTGTAACTTTTAGAGCGACATAAGCGTTTTCGATGGTAAAATTAATTTTTCTGATCTCTCGAAAATTTCTACTCTTTTATCAAGCTCTTACGAATCTATAAGTAAGTGATTTTGATGGGAAATTCGATGCTCTCTACGAATCCGATAATTGCTTTTGCATATTTTCAAAATTTTTATGTTTTTGGAGTAACAAAAGTAAAAAACAACGTTTAGGGCAAAGTCGATACCACGCCACCTGCACCGGGGCAAAGTCGACACTAATCTATTTCGATAAAGCGTTGTAAATAGGTCATTTGCTTTTGGCTTACAGCAAAATGGTTCGTACATACAATAGAAAAGACCAGCGATAGATATGGAAATGATAAAAGAAGCTGTACTTGCCGTAAAAAAGGAAAAATAAAGATCAAGCATGCTGCAGAAATATTCGGGATGTCAAAACAAATTCTCGTTTATTATATGGCTCATGACAAATTTGCGCGCACGGCCGAACGCAAGTTTACCTGCATTAATTATTTTTCAGAAATGAGTTCAGAAGATAATTAAAAGTTTAACAATTTTTTCTCATTATTTCCAATGATTGTTTTACTTTATTCCAAATTTTTGAACTTTCTAAATACACGATAAACAACGTATTCTTATTTTCAAGCAATAAAAAAATAAGTTTTAGATAAAATTGTATCGATCAGACAAAGTGTCGAGTTTGCCCCGGCATTTTTTAATTTGAAAATTTGTCTTTGCGTCACTTTTTCGCTCCTGGGGGCAAAACAAAGCGACGTACAGCAAAACTTCCTTAAACAATTTTGTACCTAACGAAACACTCTTTAAATGTGTACCATTAAATTCGCTTGAAAATTTTAATTGTTAAAAATTGCGTTTGAAAAAATCGTGTCGAGTTAGCCCCGGTTTCCCCTAATCTCCAAATGTTTCATATGGAAATTAGGGCAGTTTAGTTCTCTATTATCGTAGAATAACTATATCAATAAATGCGGCTTACTCATATACCCAGCAAATACACAAAACGAGACTTTTTATTTAAGAAAATTATATAATACTTACTCGTATAATACCTACTTATATAATAGATAGGGGAGACCGGGGCTAAACCATCAGTTTTTTTTCGGTGCCGATTTTTAACAACAAAATAAATAATTTTAATTAAATGTGGTATACCATTGTAAAGAGTGAACCTTTAGCTACAAAATTTATATGGAAAATTTTTGTCTACGTCGCTTTGTTTAACCGGTATAGAGCAAAAACTACAACGGTGGAAAAATTGAAATCTCAAAAATGCCGGGGTAAAATCGTCACTCCATAAATACATAATTCCGATCATAAAAACTGATAGGATACATTTTATTAATTATTTGGTAATAGAAAAATGTGAACATTTATTAATTAGTGTTAAAAAATTTTATTATTTTGTGTTTTTGTGTGTGTGTACGGATTCTATAACTCAAGAACTAATCAACCAAATATTAAAGAGAATATATGAAATAGGGGTAGAAAAGACTGAAAAATATAATAAAATTATAAAATTTGCCAATATTATAAAAGTCCACCCCGGGTGCTTACTAACGGATTAGCCCCAAACACAAGTTTCAGGTTTGATCGCCCACGAAATATTAGACATCAACGATAATGAAAAAACTACACTGGATTCGTGTTCAGCATGCATTATTCTTTATAATCACGTACTCGAGATTTGGAGAGCAAATATTATTGCAGATATTACAAAATTTCCACGCGCAGAAAATTTCACTTTCACCTTCCGAAAACACGTTTGTCCTCGTAAAAATCATAACACGGCACGTAACCTGCCGAAACTCCGTTGGTCACCATGGGCAGCGTTTACAATGTTAATAGCGAGCTCGCACAATATACAGGTTCCGCGAGATATTTGATTTGACGGTTTTACCCCGTAGACGGTTTAGCCTCGGTCTCCCCTATACTTGTATAATATCTAATCGTACTTTAAAGTACTTTTCTACCTCATATGAATGTAAAGCATTATTTATAAAAAGACGTCTTTTTCCTTTTTTAATCTTTTTCCTTCGTTCTTTTACATTGTATCTTTTAAATTGTCTCATCCCCTATATCATACTTAGATTTTAAATTAAAGAGATAAAAGGAGATTCTATATTATATGCAAAAATTCTGTTAAATTTTTTCGTGTTTTTTTAAAACTTCTGTCGAGTAAACGTTTTTCTTTTTTCAATTCTGTTTACATTTACAATCTTTATTTTTACTTCCTTTTTTAAATCTTTTGTTTTTTTCAAATTTTTTTAAATTTTGTTACTTATTAAACCTTTTGTTTTTTTCTTTAATTGTTTAAACAATTGAAATATTTTAAATATTTAACGGTGCTTTGTTTAAATAAGTTCTTCTTTTTTTCATTATTCTCTGTACATTTAATTCTTATGTTCTTCTTCCTCGAATTTCTCTTTCCAATTGTATTAGAGTTCATATCCGTCTCGATAATCCATCATCGATACACTTATGCATTGCCGATATATGGCTATAAGGGTACATGATTAATAAATAATTTCTTACTCTTTAAACTCATTTTTTAATAAAATGGCAGCGTAATCTGTAACCTGTGTAATGTAAAATAAATAATTGTTGTTCAAGAAATGTTTTCTCTTTTGCAAATAAGTGATTTGACAAAAAGAATTGGTATATGCAAAGAGAAGGACTCTCTGGTATATGTATAATTAATTGCGTTTGATAATGTAGAAACAGCGATGTCGGTAATATAAAAATTTATAAAGCTATTTATATAATGTTGACAATGTAGTAATTTTTGAGCATACTTACTGATGCAATAGCTGAATAGCTTAACCATCTTCACGCAAAACAAGAAACAACGTGCATTACATTTAGGGCCAATTGTTCCAACCCGTTGGTAAAACTAACTAATAGTTAAATTATATATATCTGTTTTTTTTTTACGAATTAGACAAAGATAGACATATGATTTAACTATTAGTTAGTTTATCAACAGGTTGGAACAACCGGCTCTTAATCGATAAAGCGAGAGAGAGAGAGAGAGAGAAAGAGAGAGAGAGAGGAGAGAGAGAGAGAGAGAGAGAGAGAGAGAGAGAGAGAAAGAGAGATAAGTATACTGTAATAAAATTGACAGTAACAGATATGAACGTATAAACAGATACAGACATGTCCTCAAATGCAAATATTGTGATAAGCTTTACTGCGTTTATCGCATAATTCAGATATATATATATGTAGATGTTCTTTCAGATAGATGTTGACTTTGGTGGATGTTGGTAACATATTTACACATAAATATATATATTGTATATATATATATTTTTATATTCAAACGTCTCGTAATGATAGATTACTAAAATGATATATAATATGTGAAACTATCAACTTATACAGTCATTTATAAGATAGCAATCAATGACTTATAAGTTGCTTGTTTTACATACTAAGTGCGTTCGAAAATAAAGTTTGGTTGGTATTGGGAAAAGGTTGAATTTGGCGAAACGCAGCGTTGGCAATTTTTAATACAGCCAACTTCACCATTTCCCAACACCAACCAAACTTTATTTTCGAACGCACTCACTATGTAATTGAAAACATTAATTAATTGATTTTTGTATATTTTTACGAATCGTATATTTTGTAGTTTTAGAATACGATTTCTTTTGTTTTTTGGGACAAAATATATACGCTTTTTGAAGAAAAATAATTAAAAAGGAAACTGGGTCTAATCAACCAAATCTTAAAAAATTATATATAAAATAGGGGTAAAAAAAACTGAAGAATATAGAATATGAAATAGACCGATATCTCAAAATTTGCGGAAGTTACAACCACGAACATTGCTCCAAAAATTCCTAATTTTATTAAAAAAGAACCCCTTTACCGATTATCGCCAAATTTAATTCCAAACTTTCTTAAACAATACCCTATCGTTTAAAAAAAATTTAACTTAATATTTACAATTTTTTATAATTAAATGCGTCTACAAAATGCAATCAAAATTTATAAAATAATTTTTTCAGTTCTTTTTTACAACAATCGATTCCCTTTTATTATTCTATCGAGTAGCTTTTGCTGAGAAAACAGATTAAAAAAGAAAATTTTTTCACCGATTCTCGCCAAATTCAATAACAACCATTTTTCTATTTCTATTATATTCTTCAGTCTTTTCTACTCCTATTTCGTATATAATTCTCTAAGATTTGGTTGATCAGTTCTTGAGTTATATATAAGCAAAAAAAATAATAAAGAAGCAATGTGTAAGTTTTTAATTTACATACTTTTTTATTATATTAGTAATGTTCTTCTAATTCTATTATATTCTTCAGTCTGTTCTACCCCTATTTCATACATAATTCTTTAAGATTTGGTTGATGAGTTCTTGAGTTATATATAAACGAAAAAAATGAAGAAACAACGTGCAAGTTTCCAATTTACACACTTTTTTATTATATTGGATATTTTTTATTACATTATATTGCAATTTTTTTCGAATTCTATTATATTTTTCAGTCTTTTCTACCCCTATTGCATATATAATTCTTTAAGATTTGATTGATCAGTTCTTGAGTTAAAGGCATTTAAAATTTCGGGGAATCCGTACATATATAAAAGCCTTATAAAGCTGAGTCTAATCAACCAAATCTTAAAGAATTATATATATGAAATAGGGGTAAAAAAGACTGAAGAATATAATAAAATTAGAAATAGCCCGATATCTCAAAATTTATGGAAATTAGAGCAACATTTAAAATTTCGAAGAATCCGTACTTACATAGAAGCCTTATAAAACTGGATCGAATCAACAAAATCTTAAGGGGTTATAGCAGTTCTAGAGGCCGAAAAAGAGCGAATTTTTGAGAATTTTTTCTGAAAAATCATAATCATATATTTGTACAGAAGTTTGGTATTTGAAAAAGTACCATTTGAAGAACATTCAGTATATTTTTTTCGTATAAAAATATTTATTTAAAAGAAAGTTGCAGCCGATGTCCGGGAAGCACTTTTTTAAAAGTACTTTTGCGGTGAGCACTGCCGTTCGGAACCAGGTTATCTATAATCAAATAACCAAAAAGATTTCGTTAGTATATTAGTTTATCCTGTGGTTAATCGATGGAATTTCCGAAAATTCAGTTAAAACAAAATGGCGAATGTTTAAAGTTAAAGTCTCGATTTTTGCAAAAAAAACGGACATTTTTTGTTTATCAAATCAAAAGTATACATTAAAAAAAAATCCTTCGATTAAATACTAGATTTTTATATCTAAAAAAAGTACAAAAAATTGCAGAAATATTGATGCAGTAATTCTTGAGATATCTTGCTCACCGACTTTGAAAACATAGTTTCGAGAAAAACGCGTTTAAAGTTTCAAAACCTAATTACAGGTAATTAAAACATTTATTTCTTTAACTTACACAGAGTCATCTATTCCAGGCCCTTCAGATGTATAGATGCTGCCTCCAAAACGTCAATCTGTTTTTGCCTATACGAATCATTCTTCCCTCCCGGGTGCTCTCTCGCGCTCTCTTGTCGGAAATGTTTATGCGTTTTTCGTCTTCTTTCTTCGCAAATTCGTGGGCGTTTTGGCCGATACTCACTCCCATGGAGTCCATAAACATAATGTCTCAAATCGGGACATGAGACGTCTTAAACACATCATTAAGACGTCTTAGAGACGTTACATCATAAGACGTTTTAGATGTCTAAATGACGTTTTTTTGACGTCATATCCCCCGATTTAAGACATGCATGTTGTCTGGGTACATAATTGATAATAATGCTCCTGTACCTTCATTAAATACGCAGGCAGCGATATATGCAGCTAATTCGACAATAATTGGTTATACATAAAAACCTATAACTCCGTGAATTTTGATTCAAGCGACTTGAAACTTTGAGGAAATATTTATAAGATTATATACTTTCCGAAAATATCATTTTTGAAAAATCGATTTTTGAGAAATTTTTTACTACTATAACCCCTTGAAGTATTATATATGAAATAGGGGTAGAAAAGACTAAAGAATATAATAAAATTAGAAATAGCCCAATATTTCAAAATTTGCAGAAGTTAGAGCAACCACGGGCATTTCTAAAAAAATCCAAAATTTTATAAAGAAAGAAGCCCTTTACCAATCATCGCTAAATTCAATACCAACCTTCCTTAAATGATACTCTACCGTTTAAAAAAGAATTTAGCTCAATATCTCAATATTTGCAAAAGTTAGAGCAATTACCACGGACATTTCTAAAAATATTCAAAATGTTTTTAAAAAAGAACCCCTTTACCGATCATCGCCAAATTCAATACCAACCTTCCTTGAATGATACTCTATCGAGTAAAAAAAAAAACAGCCCAATATCTCCATATTTGCGGAAGTTAGAGCAACCACGGACATCAAATCCGCACATACACACACACACACACACATACAGGACATTTTTTTAAATGCAATTTTTTGACGTTTTAGAACATTCTGAACACATTGGCAGCGGCAACTATAAAAAAAATTTTTTCACGAAAACAAAGCTTCCTCTATGAGGAAGCAATAAGAAAATAAAAACAAAATGCTACACATAACTGTAAAAAATTTTTAAATAAAAATTTTGTATAATATATAATTATATTGTGTTACGCGTTTATTTCTCAAATAATAATTGTTACATTAAAATACAATAATACCTTTCTTTGTGTAAAATACTTCTTCAATTGCATGTAATACGGACTGCGTAGATAAAGTTTTAAAAGCGTGTGCGACCGCTTTCGAACAGAATTGTTGCTTTCTATGTAAAAAATTTTTCCTTTTATTTCGAACCAATTATTAAAATTTATTAATTAAACAAAATAACATACGTATTTATAAATTTAACTTAAAAGTTTTCCAAAATATTAATTTATATTGGTATAAAAATGTAATAAAAATGTCACTAAAAATAACACTGTTTTTATTTATTGCTAAAAAGAGTTTTGATTTACCAAATTATTATATTATGCTTAAATATTATTTTTAATGTTTACCTTTATTTATTTGGACAACTCATCACAATACAGCATACCATTAATTACAATATCTATGCAAGTTAATACTACGTACATTTTCTATATCTATACATTAATTGTACTTTTGTACGTTAACATTACGTATAATTACACGAAATATCTATTAATATGTTAACAACTTACGACTGTTTACTCTTGCGCATTTTAGACACAATGTGATTGTAATAAAAATTAATCAGTAACTTTATTGTAAAGAATACAATTAATAATGTTATCAAAAGATTAAAAAACAGAAATGCGTAAACATCGATCAGATTTTGTTCCACCCAGCTCTGAGATCTCAGCGGCGTTGCTAAACTTCCATTAGGATGACGGACGGCGTATTCAATACTCCAAATAGCTAAATCTAATGGCGATATTGGCCGATCCCGGAACTCGCTCGATAATCGTTTCATGTTTCTTGTATAACTGCAACAAAAAATTTTAATAATGTAATACAAACGTATAGCGTGTCAAAACTAAAAAATATAACTAAAAATGAGAAGACAAAGTAAAAACAAGACGGTAAAATTCTATAATATATTAGTTTTTAAACATTATTTCTTTGGAAATTTATGAAACTAATAGAGATCTATGCTAGTTTAAACATTATTAAATATGATTATATTATTTTACGTTTAATTCTCAAATAATAATTGCTATATTAAAATATTCGAAATATGATACCTTTTGTTGTAAAATATTTCTTCAATTGCGTGTAGTATGGACTGCTTGGACCAAATTTTGAAACCCAAACGAATACCAGCGCCTTTAGCTACTATTATTGCTGCATTAGATTTTTGGTCCGCATAGGAAGGTGTAATAATCATTGGTATACCTTTCCAAATGGCTTCTTGCGTGCTGAAAAGACCACCATGCGTCCAGATTGCTTTCACATTTTTATGAGCTAAAAAAATTTGTTTTAATAAATTTTAATTCTAAACTATTATCAAAATCTGACATTGATATAAGCATTTCATTATCTACAAAAAATTTAATTAAATAAATATAATAAATTTTTTAATAAATAAATTTTGTTACTTATAAATTACTTTTAAACAAAAAATAATATTTTTATCATAAAATCTTATTACAAAGAGGATATAAAATAGTTTCAATAATTGATAGAAACTAATATAATCTTAAAAAAAAAAAATCTATAAAAAAAATTATATTGTTCAAACATTACAGATTAGCGCTGATAAAAATAGCGGCTAGTCAAAATTATTTTATTTTTTGAATATCCAGATATATTCGAAAGAGGAATAAAAGGGAGTAATCTGAATATTTAAAATTATCCGGATAATTCAGATAGTTTCCGGATGTTAAATGAAACAGAAATCAATTTAACTTACACAGTGTTCTGTAAATTTTTTGATTAAAATTTTTATTATAGCAACATAAATACTGATAGTCCAGATTGAAGTGGTGATTTACTCCTTTGGATTAATTTCTACTTTTTATGGGGAGTTTAAATTTACTCTAAATTTGAGTTAATATGATCAATCTATTTAGAGTAAAATTTCACTTCAGGAAATTGCGAGAATATGCAATAAAAAATAACATATTTAATATATACATATATATAATAACTTGTTAGCACCAGATAATGTTAACGTATTTGAATTTTGAGATATATTTTTGTAATTACTGTTAATAAACCAAAAAATAAATAAATGTTTTTAAAAAATTAAATTTTTTAATTTTTCTTAAAAATAAAATTTTTTAATTTTTCTTAAAAATAAAATTTTCTCAATAAGTTATGCACAAAAACGAATTAATTAAAAAAATAATCTATACATATATATTGCACTAGACATATACAAACACATACCTATATGTATATATATATATGTATAGATTATTTTTTTAATTAATTCTTGTGCATAACTTATTGAGAAAATTTTATTTTTAAGAAAAATTAAAAAATTTAATTTTTTAAAAACATTTATTTATTTTTTTGTTTATTAACAGTAATTACAAAAATATATCTCAAAATTCAAATACGTTAACATTATCTGGTGCTAACAAGTTATTATATATATGTATATATTAAATATGTTATTTTTTATTGCATATTCTCGCAATTTCCTGAAGTGAAATTTTACTCTAAATAGATTGATCATATTAACTCAAATTTAGAGTAAATTTAAACTCCCCATAAAAAGTAGAAATTAATCCAAAGGAGTCACCACTTCAATCTGGACTATCAGTATTTATGTTGCTATAATAAAAATTTTAATCAAAAAATTTACAGAACACTGTGTAAGTTAAATTGATTTCTGTTTCATTTAACATCCGGAAACTATCTGAATTATCCGGATAATTTTAAATATTCAGATTACTCCCTTTTATTCCTCTTTATATACATATATATACATATACATATATACATACTATATATATACATATAGGTATGTGTTTGTATATGTCTAGTGCAATATTTCCCATATTATAATGAAACATTCGAATGCCGATTTCAATAATAATTCGAATTGCGATATTACACGAAAGTAAATGATTTGTCAACTATAAATCTATTCTGCTCAATGCTATATATTTAAGAGAACATGTCACAATAATCCCAATCAATGACTAAAATTAAACAAATGTTATAAGAAAATGTATATCGAGTTTCATGTTTTTTTTTTTTTGTATTTTGTTTTTCTTTTTGTATTTTTTAATATTTTTTGGTGTTTTTTATTTTTTTAAGAATTAAGAAACGTACACAGAACTTCTTTTTGCGGAATCCACTTCATAATCATTACATTGTCCGGTACTTGAAACGGTATTTTAATATCTAACTTCCAAAGCACTCGTTGCTTCAATTTAGACAGAGCCAATATAACGGTCTTAATTCTGTCTATTCCGACAAATTTCCATTCCACGTTTGTCCCTAATGATATTACGATGGCTCCGTTCTTTGCTTTGTCAAGAAATACACGCACGTTCTGCGAGATAATGAAAATAATAAATATTTTGATAATATACAAATATATATAGATATATCTTAATTTTAAAACAACTAATTAAAAGTAATTGATACATTTAAAAAATAAATTATTCTAAGCAAAAAGCATATAAAATTTATACATATAAAATTTATACGATATTCTTTCATAAGTTATTGTTATTAAGTAAATAAAATATTATTTTGTTATAAAATATTATTGATTTCTTAAATTTAACAATATATCGCACAATATTTATACTGCTTAGTGCTTACATCACAATGAGTGAGTTGTATAATGTGTTTTTCATATATTTTATTATTGACTATGTATAGAGGAAGTTGGGGTAATTTGGATTGTCCTAGCCTTTTTTAAGATAACTTGAAAACTATTAAAGATAACTAAACTTTGTTTTCCCTCAGTTGTAATGCTAAATGTTTATTACATCGCCTTCCTAACAAATTTTGTTTATTCATAGTGAATTGAATGTTATAACAAAATTTTTGAAGATAAATTTTTGTACGGTAATTTGAACTATGTTGGGCAAAACACTTTATTAATCTTGCAAAAAAATAATTTTTATTAAATTTTAAGGAATATTAATAATAAAAAATCTATAATAAATATTATATTAATATCCGATATCGTTATTTTTACCATTTTATCATACACAATAGAAATGTACACTTGCTAAATAGACTACACTAAGGATTTATCTTAAAACTACTTAGTTTTACATCCAACAAAAAGCGACTAAGAATCTGTGAAGTAGATTGACTTGGCAAAATAAAAGTTTATATACTAACCTTACGCTGTAAGCGATACACACCAAATCTTTAATTTTAATTTTTAACTGTATGACACGTTGTACCACGCTGCCGCTTTGTACGTTAATTTAGCGGTCCAGCAGCTAGTAATTTTACTACTGTCCGTTAGGTTGTAACACTTAATAATCTAAATATCGTGATGGTTCAACTTGCCCACGTGTTTCAAATTACCCCAACTTCCTTTATATTTTGTACAAGATATAAATATATTAAATATACATGCAAAAGAGTCGACACTATATAAATTCAAAATATTAGTCAAATTTTTCTTAACCTAAAAAAAGTCTTATTATAAGAGTATTTCTTTGTTATTTTGAATAGAAGAATTCGAATATCTATGCAATACAAGATAAGTTCAATTTTGAAAGACTGGATAATATTTTAATCACAATTTTGTTAATTTAATTTCCACAGTACGCACAGTTTTTTGCTAATATTGCTGTTATTGCTATTTTTGTTTTTGCTGCATATCAAATAAAAAGAACAATTTCTCAAACCTCGGGATACGTTACGACTTTGTCTCCGGCAAACGGTTTGAACGTCTGGACATGAAATCCTCCAATTTCCAAAGCGTTCGGCGGCAATGGGATCGCAGGCTCGAACGCAGAATGACTATTAATTAGCACTACATTAATTCTGTCTTTTTCTATTTCATGTACTGGCCTAATTGAATGGCCTACATATTCTTCAGCGATCCGTTGAACGATAGGCAAAAAATAATAGTATCGCATGAAATCGTCTGCGATAAAATATAGAGTATTCCACGTTCTTTGCCATAGACCTACAGGTTTTGCAATAGCTGAATTTGTATAAGGTCGAACAGTCGGATAACTCGGACCACCGATGTAATCCTTGATCCAAGATGCAGTGCCTGACGGAATAAGGCCCACTACGGGTGGTTTACCCTTAGCAACCTGTAAAGAATAGTTATAGAGTGACAAAAGCGAAGTTGTTAAAAATAAATAACTGTTATATTGTAATAAATAGATATAATAAAATTAATTGAATACTATTCTGCAGAAAAAACCTTCCATTCTTATTAGCATACTGTACAAAATACAATAAATACAATAAATACAACAAATACACACAAATATTAAAATAACTCCTATGTACTAGTATTGCGATTTCGAAAGACACAAAACCCTACCATTTGGCATGGAACGCCGCTATTACATATGCATGCAGGACATATCGGTATAGCATAAGACGAAGTTTCGGTTTCTGTTATAGGCTACACCGATATATATGTATGTCATGCATACGGTAGTGGCATCCTGCATGCCAAGTGGTTGGTGGCTCCCGTGTCCCTCAAAATCGCAGCACTGCTGTGTACTACTATTTTAAAAAACGATTATTTTGGTTGCATGGTTCAAGATACATGTTTAAAAAATAGGCGTATGGGGGCACCCATTTTAACAACAGAGATTTATTTTGAATTCTCCGATAGTTACTGTTAAAAAGTGTCTTAATTATTGTGCAAGTTTAAACGATCATTATCTCAAAAATATACTAATCAAAATATATATTGTAATCTACGCTGTGAGAATCCGTTCTTTAAATAGAAAGACATACAGGTCAGTATGACGGGTTGCCCATTCGAGCAGGCGCGCATGGTCGTTCACAATTGCGTTGACTTCGGTGCATTACCTATAATCTCTCGCATATCTTTTTTACAATATAAAATGAACTTTGTAGCGCCCGAAGTTGCAATACAATTGTGACGGATTTCCGTAGCGTTAACGTTAAAACAGAAGTCGAGATGACAATACAGGTTATGAAATAAATTTTATTAAGAAAACGAAAGATATCTTCTCTCTTACGAAAAAAGCTTGTATCATAGTCCATCATAATCATTATATATTATAATTTTATTACTTAAATTATTTTTTGCACACAATGTTTATGCACAGGACAAAAGTCAGGAATTAGCATATGTGCGCAAATTTAAATTATAATTCGGCCAATAAATTTCATTCTATGTAAGTTTAAATAATGGCAGAAATCACTATTAACAAATCTTACAATATTCATTTTGTTACATTAATAAATAATTTATCATTAAATTGATAATTAATTTAATATATCAATACTAATAAGCATTATATAATTCTTTATATAAATAATGCTGTTGCATCTTAAAAATCTTAATTTTAATCTCATAGACAAGAGGTTTATTAGTATAAAATATACATTTTAAATATGATGCTAATGAATAGTTTATATAAGGCAAATTATCATAATATTTAATAAATACTTTTCAGTAATAAATTCCTTGTAGATTTATATGAGATTCAGTAGCATTATTTACATAAAGATGCTTATTAGCATCAGTATATTGAATTAATTATCAATGTTAATGATGAAATATTAATATTCTGAAATAAATGTTGTTAGACATAAGATCCGCTGATAATCGTTTCTATCGTTATAAATAACGATGGAAACGGTTATCAGCGGATCTTATGCCTAATAACAATTATTTCAGATTATTAATATATTGATATATATATATATATATTGTATATATATATAATATTGCATATATTATATATATAATTTATATTATTTTTTGTATAAAATATTTTGTGCAAAATTAAATAATTGAAATAATAAAATAACAATATATAACAACTATGATCGACTATGATCCAGCTTTCTTCGTAAGAGAAATATAAGGCATCCCTCGTTTGTCACGTTTACTTTATAAAATGTATTTTTATACCTTGTCACTTTGGCTTCTGTTTTAACCGATCAATGTTGAAGTCTATTAAAATTGAATGTTTTGCGTGATTTAAGCGAATGTCTCGTATTTTGATGGAAATTTGTCGAAAGCGCAGAGATTAAACAAATCATCAGTAATCAGTAATATAAATATTAAGATTCGAAGTGTGGGCTCCTTATGGAATAACCAAGTATAGATAGCGGGCTAAATAAATCGCGGTTGGTGGTGCGCGAATATTATAATAATTAATTTTAACATATAATTTTTCAAACAAAAATTCGTTTAAATATAGCCAGTTATGCAGCATCTAAAAGTTAAATTAATCGGGGCGAGGGAAGGGATTTTACTACGCCAATGAATTTGTGTTGGAAAAATTATGTGCTAAAATTAATTATTATAATATTCGCGCACCACCAACCGCGCCTTGCTTTTATTTAGCCCGCTATCTATACTTGATAAATATATTAAGTATAATAAGATAACTCGATAACTTTATTAATATTAAAAAAATTTTGATATTATTAATATTATAGATAGTCAATAACTTTGTTAATATTTATATAATAACTTTATTGATATAACATTAATAAATATGATTATCACATAATTGTCTTTATCGAAGATTACATAATATTTGTATTTTATTTTTACAGAAAATTATAGAAGGTGTTCAAAATAACCTCCATTTTCTTCCGCACATAACGCGGTTCTCCGCATTATGCTTTCTCGCACTTTCGCTAACATTACGGGTGTAATTTTTTGACATGCTGCTTCTATTTTTTGTATAAATTCGTTTCTACAAGGTGGCAATGTCTCATACACCTGATCTCGTATGTAGCCCCATACAAAAAAATCCATAGGTGTTAGGTCAGGAGAGCGTGGGGGCCATTCATGCAGAGTGCTATGGATGCCTATCCATCTGTTAGGAAATCTTTGATTTAATATATTACGAGCGAGAAGGGATGTATGAGCAGGATGGCCATCTTGTTGAAAGATAATATTTGGTAATACAGCCAATGGAACATCTTCTAATAAATTAGGTAGTGTTTCCTCCAAGAAAGCGGAATAAACTTCTGCAGTGACGTTAATATTTTCCGGAAAGAAATACGGCCCGATAACTTGATTATCTAAAATTCCCATCCAGACATTAATATGGAATTGGCCCTGGATGTGTGTTTCCTTTCGGCAATGAGGATTTTCCTCCGCATAATGATGTTCATTATGTCTGTTTATGCGCCCATCACTGCGGAAAGTGCATTCATCTGTCCAGAGAATTCTCCTCAAGAAATGATCATCAGCGATGTTGTTTACGTCAACCTGGTAAAAAGGTACAAATTTTATTGCTACGATTTTGTAGATATTTGAAATCAAAATGGCAAGAAAATTGTTAAATTATAAACTTGTGGCTATTGTCCTACGATAAATCGATATCTTTAATATTACAATTCTTTAATGATTCTCAAAGCTGATAAAAATTAAAATTTAATTTTTAAACTATTATATAAAAAAAATGATTGTTTATTCTCAATTGTGGTAAGAACCGATAGCCACCAATTAGTAATATATCTTGCTCTTACTTGTTCTGAGAGCCAATCACAAAAAGCTTCTCGGCGACGCAAATCTTGAGGAAATAATCTTTGAGTTGTATGCCTCTTAAATGGATGCCATCCAAGATTATGCTTAATAATTCTGTGGACTTTAGTATGGCACACTTGTAGGTCATATGCAATACTTCTTGTGCTTGTATGCGGATTAGCAATAATTGCCTCTCTTACAGCATTAATTGTTCTTTCATCTCGTTGGGCTACATGCCGTGGACGTGTTGGAGCGTGTAACATTCCATGTTGACAAGTTCTATTATATAGAACTTGAAAAAAACCGTGCCCCGGGTGTTGCTTATCAGGAAAACGTTCGGCATAGAGGGCTGCGGCTCGCCTTTGATTTTTATGGCATTCGCCATAAATAAGCAACATATTTACTAATTCTTCGTTACTGTAACGAATGCGCTCCATTATCAGACACATCAGAAACGTGACTATTTGCAAACTGTTGCCTAGCAAAAGTTATTGATACCGATTGTCAATTTTCAGTCTCCGCACACATGCGGAATGTCTATAAAGTCAGTCCCTACACTCTATATTTCGGAAACGGCTCAAAATTATAAAAATTTGCGAAATACTTGTAAAACAAACAGCTGTAACGTTGTTGCAGATTTAATATAAATACAGTATTTATATTAAATCTGTAACAACGTTACAGATTTAATATAAATACTGTATATAAATACAGTATTTATATTTAATATAAATACTGTAATATAAATACAGTATTTATATTAAATCTGTAACAACGTTACAGCTGTAAGTTTTACAAGTATTTCGCAAATTTTGCAGATTTAATATAAATACAGTATTTATATTAAATCTGTAACAACGTTACAGCTGTAAGTTTTACAAGTATTTCGCAAATTTTTATAATTTTGAGCCGTTTCCGAAATATAGAGTGTAGGGACTGACTTTATAGACATTCCGCATGTGTGCGGAGACTGAAAATTGACAATCGGTATCAATAACTTTTGCTAGGCAACAGTTTGCAAATAGTCACGTTTCTGATGTGTCTGATAATGGAGCGCATTCGTTACAGTAACGAAGAATTAGTAAATATGTTGCTTATTTATGGCGAATGCCATAAAAATCAAAGGCGAGCCGCAGCCCTCTATGCCGAACGTTTTCCTGATAAGCAACACCCGGGGCACGGTTTTTTTCAAGTTCTATATAATAGAACTTGTCAACATGGAATGTTACACGCTCCAACACGTCCACGGCATGTAGCCCAACGAGATGAAAGAACAATTAATGCTGTAAGAGAGGCAATTATTGCTAATCCGCATACAAGCACAAGAAGTATTGCATATGACCTACAAGTGTGCCATACTAAAGTCCACAGAATTATTAAGCATAATCTTGGATGGCATCCATTTAAGAGGCATACAACTCAAAGATTATTTCCTCAAGATTTGCGTCGCCGAGAAGCTTTTTGTGATTGGCTCTCAGAACAAGTAAGAGCAAGATATATTACTAATTGGTGGCTATCGGTTCTTACCACAATTGAGAATAAACAATCATTTTTTTTATATAATAGTTTAAAAATTAAATTTTAATTTTTATCAGCTTTGAGAATCATTAAAGAATTGTAATATTAAAGATATCGATTTATCGTAGGACAATAGCCACAAGTTTATAATTTAACAATTTTCTTGCCATTTTGATTTCAAATATCTACAAAATCGTAGCAATAAAATTTGTACCTTTTTACCAGGTTGACGTAAACAACATCGCTGATGATCATTTCTTGAGGAGAATTCTCTGGACAGATGAATGCACTTTCCGCAGTGATGGGCGCATAAACAGACATAATGAACATCATTATGCGGAGGAAAATCCTCATTGCCGAAAGGAAACACACATCCAGGGCCAATTCCATATTAATGTCTGGATGGGAATTTTAGATAATCAAGTTATCGGGCCGTATTTCTTTCCGGAAAATATTAACGTCACTGCAGAAGTTTATTCCGCTTTCTTGGAGGAAACACTACCTAATTTATTAGAAGATGTTCCATTGGCTGTATTACCAAATATTATCTTTCAACAAGATGGCCATCCTGCTCATACATCCCTTCTCGCTCGTAATATATTAAATCAAAGATTTCCTAACAGATGGATAGGCATCCATAGCACTCTGCATGAATGGCCCCCACGCTCTCCTGACCTAACACCTATGGATTTTTTTGTATGGGGCTACATACGAGATCAGGTGTATGAGACATTGCCACCTTGTAGAAACGAATTTATACAAAAAATAGAAGCAGCATGTCAAAAAATTACACCCGTAATGTTAGCGAAAGTGCGAGAAAGCATAATGCGGAGAACCGCGTTATGTGCGGAAGAAAATGGAGGTTATTTTGAACACCTTCTATAATTTTCTGTAAAAATAAAATACAAATATTATGTAATCTTCGATAAAGACAATTATGTGATAATCATATTTATTAATGTTATATCAATAAAGTTATTATATAAATATTAACAAAGTTATTGACTATCTATAATATTAATAATATCAAAATTTTTTTAATATTAATAAAGTTATCGAGTTATCTTATTATACTTAATATATTTATCAAGTATAGATAGCGGGCTAAATAAAAGCAAGGCGCGGTTGGTGGTGCGCGAATATTATAATAATTAATTTTAGCACATAATTTTTCCAACACAAATTCATTGGCGTAGTAAAATCCCTTCCCTCGCCCCGATTAATTTAACTTTTAGATGCTGCATAACTGGCTATATTTAAACGAATTTTTGTTTGAAAAATTATATGTTAAAATTAATTATTATAATATTCGCGCACCACCAACCGCGATTTATTTAGCCCGCTATCTATACTTGGTTATTCCATAAGGAGCCCACACTTCGAATCTTAATATTTATATTACTGATTACTGATGATTTGTTTAATCTCTGCGCTTTCGACAAATTTCCATCAAAATACGAGACATTCGCTTAAATCACGCAAAACATTCAATTTTAATAGACTTCAACATTGATCGGTTAAAACAGAAGCCAAAGTGACAAGGTATAAAAATACATTTTATAAAGTAAACGTGACAAACGAGGGATGCCTTATATTTCTCTTACGAAGAAAGCTGGATCATAGTCGATCATAGTTGTTATATATTGTTATTTTATTATTTCAATTATTTAATTTTGCACAAAATATTTTATACAAAAAATAATATAAATTATATATATAATATATGCAATATTATATATATATACAATATATATATATATATATCAATATATTAATAATCTGAAATAATTGTTATTAGGCATAAGATCCGCTGATAACCGTTTCCATCGTTATTTATAACGATAGAAACGATTATCAGCGGATCTTATGTCTAACAACATTTATTTCAGAATATTAATATTTCATCATTAACATTGATAATTAATTCAATATACTGATGCTAATAAGCATCTTTATGTAAATAATGCTACTGAATCTCATATAAATCTACAAGGAATTTATTACTGAAAAGTATTTATTAAATATTATGATAATTTGCCTTATATAAACTATTCATTAGCATCATATTTAAAATGTATATTTTATACTAATAAACCTCTTGTCTATGAGATTAAAATTAAGATTTTTAAGATGCAACAGCATTATTTATATAAAGAATTATATAATGCTTATTAGTATTGATATATTAAATTAATTATCAATTTAATGATAAATTATTTATTAATGTAACAAAATGAATATTGTAAGATTTGTTAATAGTGATTTCTGCCATTATTTAAACTTACATAGAATGAAATTTATTGGCCGAATTATAATTTAAATTTGCGCACATATGCTAATTCCTGACTTTTGTCCTGTGCATAAACATTGTGTGCAAAAAATAATTTAAGTAATAAAATTATAATATATAATGATTATGATGGACTATGATACAAGCTTTTTTCGTAAGAGAGAAGATATCTTTCGTTTTCTTAATAAAATTTATTTCATAACCTGTATTGTCATCTCGACTTCTGTTTTAACGTTAACGCTACGGAAATCCGTCACAATTGTATTGCAACTTCGGGCGCTACAAAGTTCATTTTATATTGTAAAAAAGATATGCGAGAGATTATAGGTAATGCACCGAAGTCAACGCAATTGTGAACGACCATGCGCGCCTGCTCGAATGGGCAACCCGTCATACTGACCTGTATGTCTCTGCAACACCCGTTTCAGTTGAGTGACAAAATCAGTCAATAAACGTAGATCAATCCCTCGAACAACGTGCGCACAAGCCAATATTTATTAAAAATAGCAAAGATCTATGAAAACCGTCGCTTTTTGTAAAAATGTTGCAATTGATTCTGGATTCTGCAACCATATTATTTCCTCGTACCTTACAATTAGTTTTATTAAAAATAATATTAGTGCAATAATGTTCTCAACATTATTATTTGTAAGAGTGCGGAAGAGTGCCGAGATCCTTATACAATTTGTGGAGTTTCTAGACATAGCAATATATCGCCCTTAGCCACGGTAAACAGCCGAGTTCTTGACCTATTTTTATATAACATTTATTTTTAAAAGTATATATATTTGTTTTGTTGCGTTGAAACAAACTAATGAAAATAACTGGTTTTTTCTACACTGTAGTGTGTTTAATTCCTTTCATTCTGCCTATTTATATTACAAAATATAGTTTCAATAACTTCGATTGGTACTCTTTATATGTGTAGAAAGAATGCCACAAGACTTTTGCACGTTCTGATATTTTCTCGGATTTTATGTATTACAAAAGCCTAAGAAATACCGTTTATTTCAGTATCTGTCCATTTGCAAGTAACAAATGTAAATAATTTCAATTTATGTTATCGCTGACATAAAAATAACGACTACGCGCTTCCAAAGTTATGCAGTACCACAAACAAAATTTTACTTACAAAGTTACTTTAGTTTTTTGCAACTTAAAAATATGCTAAATAATTACAAATTACTAAATATTATACATCGCTTATCTTTACCTCCCACAATCCATAGAAACATTGATGTAATGTAATGTCCGCCACTATAACGTCAAACTCGACAGTTTTGATCGTTTCTAAAAGATTTCTCGCTGCTTTAGATTTTGTCAATGTGCCACATTTCATGATGCCCCACAGATATGTAACATATGCCGTATAAAATTCGTCGAACTGTTCCCACTGATCAGGACCATACTCCTCAAATTCGAAATCGTCAGAAGAATAAGTCATCGCATCTTCAAAAATCTAAAAATAGTTATGTAAAGAAAATCTAAAGTAAAAAGTAATAAATTGGAATCTCCACATATTAGATTTATATAAATTATATAATAATGTTTAAAAACAGAAATGTATTCTCCTTTATTTGTTTTACAAATAGATAATAATCGATTTATTCAGAAAGTCTTCGAGTCTTGTAATATCTACTTACGGCATACGTCAAGTTCTCCGCGAGTTTGCTCTCGACCTTAGTCTCTTGTATGCTCACTGTATGTACATGATGGCCTTTGCGAAGCAGTCCTTTAACCAAATGCTCCGTCCAGATGTGATGACTGATTGATGGAAGAGCTTGTATCAGTAAAACCGACAATGGTTTCGATGCTGTTACAAAACCAATTAAAATACAACAAACAAATAGATAAAACAATAAGATGAAACAACTTGACATTGTTGAAACAAACGCGCAAAACTCTTATGTGGTCTTTCGATCAGATCCTAAGACCGAAAGCAATAGTATATCCCTTCTTAGCTTGTATTCTAGTATTGTGTTTCTTCTCTCGCTATTTCAGGCTAATAGTTTCAAAGTAATAGAAGCTTATCGTAGAAACGATAAAGTCGACAATATGTGTAACAAGCTGATAATATTAGCATGTCCACATTTTCTTACAAGAAAAAAAATCCAAAAGTTTCGAACCTTTTTTTCATGGAATAAATATTATTTTAAAATATTATTAATGTCATAATCTGAATGCTACAATTTTTAGTACTACTATCTACACATTAAGTAAGAAATATTTAGGTCTCTCATTTACACTTCGTTATGTCAATTTGTTAATTATCTGCAAGTACATATTAATACTTAATAAACGCTGAAATATTCAGCTAAAAAATTAACAGGAAAAACTTAACATCAAGATTCAAAAACTTGGGCGTGCCCTGGGTGTATAAAAATACACTCACATTTATGATAAATATATATATACTATATATCTTATAATAGTTTATTACACCGTATCTATCTATTACCTAATATGTGACCCATTGCTTTACATAAGGTACGCCAAAAATGGGCAAGGTTCTTATTTATATTAATAACTTTTTTTCGCCAGTATAGAATAACAATTAAAGTAATTTAAATCGACCGTGACTGGCAATATATATAACGTCTTTCCGATATGAACATTGAAAAACTGTGAGCCAACTTGGTTTGTCGGATTCACACAGCTCATTTTCGGATCAATCGTCAAGACATTATTAATTTCGACCATGGGTTTTGGTCAGTTGATGTAATTTCTAAATTAAATAGTTTAAATTTTTATTGCAAAAAAATATCACCACAGCCCCAGTGGTCGAATTGGCACAACACCCGCACGGTATACGGGAGGTTCCAGGTTCAAACCCTGGCTGGGGTGATATTTTTTCGCAATAAAAATTTAAACTATTTAATTTAAAAATTACATCAACTGACCAAAACCCATGGTCGAAATTAATAATGTCTTGACGATTGATCCGAAAATGTGCTGTGTGAATCCGACAAACCAAGTTGGCTCACAGTTTTTCAATGTTCATATCGGAAAGACGTTATATATTGCCAGTCACGGTCGATTTAAATTACTTTAATTGTTATTCTATACTGGCGAAAGAAATTTATTATTCTGTTTATTATACACAGTCGACCGAAGAATCGGGGCTCCATCTTATAGTTGTTATTGCGATAAATATCACCACAGCCCCAGTGGTCGAATTGGCACGACACCCGCACGGTATACGGAAGGTTCCAGGTTCAAACCCTGGCTGGGGTGATATTTTTTCGCAATAAAACTTTAAACTATTTAATTTAGAAATTACATCAACTGACCAAAACCCATGGTCGAAATTAATAATGTCTTGACGATTGATCCGAAAATGTGCTGTGTGAATGCGACATACCAAGTTGGCTCACAGTTTTTCAATGTTAATATCGGAAAGACGTGTCATATATTGCCAGTCACGGTCGATTTAAATTACTTTAATTAATAATTTTTATTTGTCCCACAGTAGGTATCCCGATTTTTTGTAAATTCCCTATTTTTAAAAAAAAAAAGAACAAATTACACGAGATCCCTGCGGCATATGTATGTCATACAAAAATTTTTTACATGTTAATTATTCGAGAACAATGTACAAAATTTTAACAGCATAATAATTAAAAATAAATAATATAAGACTTTCTTTAAATAATAAATTGTATAAGCGTCTGTTATGATCTATAAATTCAATGCTAGTTAAGTTTTGCAAATATTAACTAAATACATAACTACGATAATAAATAATTTACTAAGGTAGTTGTCTCGCGACAGTACAATTCAAACATTTATACTCTAAGTCGACGTCAAGTCAAAACATTCGAAAAATTACGGATACAGGCCAAAAACTTTCGGATAGTTCTATCCCTCTCGCACAGAACAAAATACTATTCTTTTATTTGTCTCCTCCAGTTGCTCTTTTACGTCGAATAATCGTGAATATTGAGGTCTATTTATTATTGCTTTTCTAAATCTAAAACGGTCAATAATTTCGGTATTTTTTTTTACTAGCATTCCTAAAGTGTCTTTCTACTATACATCCGTTCCTCATCACTCTCTTGTTGCTTGTTCTAATTATTAAAATTCAAAATACGAGATTTCCGTATGCTTACGTGTTGTATGCAATATATGAAAAAAAAATACAATTTTTAAGTTGTGTACCAATTTTTAATTTTAAGTTGTACAGACGTGTAAATTCCACATCTATTAACATACAGTAAAATTTTCAAATTTTTCTTGTCAATTGCGATTCACGGGACAACTACCTTAATTTCTAAAAAAAACATGTGTCAATTAAGTTCTTTCTCAAATTATATAAGCAAATGCGTTTATTTAATTAACTATTTATATCTTATAAATGTTCTTATATCTTACAATAGAAAAGCGTATTATCTTTTATTTAAAAAAATATTTTTAAACCGGTTTTAATTGTGAATATAAAGCTTGACTATATTGTAAATGATATAATATTATCAATTTTCTCAACACTATGTCAACATATTTAAATTATTTGTTTATATTCTTTCTTATTTTATTGGCAATTTTAATCGAAGCTTTCTGCTAAATAAACTTATTTTAAATTTTAATTATGATTTGAAGAAAGCAAGTGGTTTTTTGGATTGCATGCTTAAAATAAAAACTCTTAATAAAATCATAATTCTTTAAAACCTGACGGTCAAATCATGGTTTATCGATATTTCTAAAGTATTATATTTAATCTAAAAAATTTTTTTAAATTTATTTAATTCTTTAAAAAGTTTAAAAAATTTTTTTACATTTTTTTCTTAAAAAAAGGAATACATATAAGTCAAAAAATATTTTATAATTTTATCAAAGTGTTTTAATTTTTGCGGTATGTCTAGCTGACTATATGCTATTTAAAAATGTCATGCAAGCGTTGCGGGTATTTCAGTATAAGTTAAGAATTAATAATGGAATTAAAAAAGATAAAGTTGTATGATTGGTATAGTTGGACAAATTCAAATTATATTCCATATTTACATACATCCCGATAAATAAACCATACTTCTCTCTTCAACCTTTGTGAGCAGTTTTGCAAACCTTGTTGAAGCGATTTCTGTAGGTACCACATTTAGTATCAGACACCGTGCAACATAGAACGGATATAATGGAATTAACGAAAAGTCCAAAACGCGGCGAGTTGTCGGATTATTTCGATCAATTAGACAATTCGCTAATAAAGTGCATGGAATGTGAAAAAGAAATTCGGATATCTCATAAATGTAACATAAGAAGAACATTAAGGACACACTTAAGTAGACATGGAATTTTTCCCGATAAAGACTGGACACTACCTGACAAGCTACGGCAATATTACTCGGATTTACCAGAACATAAGGCAAAATGTAATAAATGTGGTACAATAATATCTTACGTAGTAGACTATGTGTGTTTAAAATACCATTTAAAAACAAAACATAACAATAATCCAGAGACTACATAAGTAAGTACACATTCAAGAAATTATTAAAATACTAAACTTATAAAATAAATGTAATAATAAAACAATTATAGCTAAAGAAAGTTAATTCTCAAATAACAGTTATTTGCAATTCCGATCATAAATGTGCTTATCTAATTGTAATACAATAATAATCTTTCAATTCTTTCGCATATAATTTAACAAAATTTAATCGCATATATTTACATTCCTTTATTACTTATACATATTCAATTTTTAAAGAAAAAGAATGTATATCAGTTAAAAAATACAATTTTATAGCAGAATGTTTCAATGATTAAACTAATTTTAATTATTGCTGTATGTCTACCGGACTTCTTCATATTAAATTTTTTTGTAAGCATTGTGTGTAATTTATCATAATGCTAAATTAATATAAAAATATAGAACTGTATGCTTTAGTAGCTATGCAAATCTCTCTCTCTCTCTCTCTCTCTCTCTCTCTCTTTCTCTCCCTTTGTCTCTAAATTATATATCCATATATTTACACACATCCCATAAATAAAGCATACTACTTCTTTTCTCGACCATTGTGAGCAGTTCTGCAAATGCTTGTTAAAGTGATTTCTATGTACCACATCTAGTATCAGATATTCTGCAATAATAGGACGGTTATAATGAAATTAACGAAACAACCAAAACTCAACTGGATGTGGGATTATTTCAATCAATTAGACAATTCGCTAATAAAGTGCAGGGAATGTAAAAAAGAATGTCGGGTATCTTATAGTAATCACGTAAGAAGAACATTAAGGTTACACTTAAGTAAACATGGAACGTTTCCCGATAAGGACCACACACTACTTTACAAGCTACGGCAATATTACACGAACTTACCAGAACATAAGGCAAAATGTGGTAAAATACTGTCATATTTAATGGACTCTGATCATTTAAAAAAAATTTGAAAAGAGCACATGACACAGTAGGACTTCAGAATCTACATGAGTAAGTACACATTCAAGAAGTTATTAAAATACTAAAAGTTTTAAAATAAAGGTAATAATAAAACAATATGTATAGCTAATAAAAGTTTAACAATTAAAAAAATTTCCATATAACAGTTATTTGCAATTCTGATCACGAATGTGCTTATTCAATCGTAATAATAATAATTTTTTATTAATATTATTATTTAAAAATTATTATTATTATTACGATTATTAATTAATTTGCATGTAATTCAAAAAAATTTGAATTGCTTGTTATATTCACGTCTTTTTATGTATCATGGAATCATGGATATATATTATATACAATACAGAGATCGATACACACTGAATATTTATTTGTTTAATTAGCATTGCAGAATTAGTATTGCAATATTGCAGAAATTCGAAACAGATATAATGTACAATATATGTATATAGTTTTTATATGTATTCAAAATTAAATAACCGTGTGTAACAAAATCTATATACCTGCAACTTAAATCTGCAATTTACTTATAAGGTAGAAATTAATAATTAATAAAAATTGTTACTAGCCAACAATCAACGATTCTATATAATGTGTACTTAAATATAAGCTGTTAATCTTCGCAAATGCCGGTATAGATCGAGATATTAATGCTTTAATTGTTGCTCTTGAAATTATTATTATATAATGTAGGATTAATCTAATTTATTCTAACTTATTCTACAACCTCTCAAAAAAATATTTTATTGTTTTTTACCGTCCTGATTTGTTACTGTATCCAACTCAAGTCTAAAACACGTATACACATCAAAACAGTACCTTCCGTCCCTCTCACACAATTCTCCAGTCCATTAGAGATCGCCATCTATAAGTACACAATAGCATCAAGTAACGCAAAAAATTGTAATATTTTTAATACTAATTCCTCTTTCTTATTTTTAATTACACACATTTCAATGCAGACCAAGCACTTTAAGTCAAACGGGAAATATTACGGATTTCTCTGCGGAATATCAAAGTCAAAAACCACCTGGTTTGTACGTTCAATTATGTGAGAATAAGAATAAGAAAACAGGCGCATATAATAAGTAATTATTTGTCTTGCTTATATCGTAAAACAATGACATCTTAATATTTAAATATTGACATTTCTGCACAAGAGTAATTTGCAACAGCAATATTTTAAGTAATTCCATTTTTAATTACACACCTTTCAATGCAGACTAAGCACTTCAAGTTCAACGAGTTACATTATGAATCCTTCTGTAGAAAATTCTATCCCTCTGATGTGTCAAAGTCAAGAACCTAGTTTGCCCGGTCAATTATTTGAACAAATGACGGAAGATACAGGCGCACTCGACGAATAATTTTTCGTTTTGTTTATATCATAAAATAAAATAACATGTTACTATTTTGAATATTAACTTTCCTATACAAACATAACTTAAAACTGTGACATTTTGAACAATACTCTTTCAGTTCTATTTTTAATCACACCATCTTTCAATTCAGACCAAGCACCTCAAGTACAACAAGTTTATGGATCCTTCTGCAGGACGTCAGTGTCAACAAGCACTTGGTTTGTCCTTTCAGTTAATTGAACAAACGACAGAAGAAACAGGCGCATATGATGAGTAATTATTTGTCTTGCTTAATACCTATATTATAAAATAATGACATCTTAATTCATAATATTTAAGTATTGACTTTCTTCACAAGTATAATTTGCAAAAACAGTATTTTAAATAATTCTATTTTTAATTACACACATTTCAATGCAGACCAGGCACTTCAAGTTCAACAAGTTACAATATGGATCCCTATGTAGAAAATTATATCCCTCTGTGTCAAAGTCAAGGACCACCTGGTTTACCCGGTCAATTATTTGAATTATTTGAAGCAGAAGATACAAGCGTACTTGATGAGTAATTATTTATTTTGTTTATATTTTATGTCATACAATATAATTATATCCTAGTAATTAAGTTGATTTTTTTCGCACAAGTATAATTTAAAACTAAAATATTTTAAATTATTACTGGTCTATCTCTTGTCTGCATTTTGATCACACAAAAAAAATAATATTTTTATTCAACAATTTAGTAATATACACGACTATAACATTTTAAATGCTATCATAATTAAAACATCTATCGCATGTTCTGTTTTTAGTAATGCCGTATACACAAATGTTCCGAGTACTTCAGACTCAACGGTCTCTTTTGCGGATTTCGATGCTTTTATGTCAGATTCACAGAATTGGACATTATTTCCATACGAGGAATTGCAGACATTACCTAAACAAGTGTCAAGACAAAGAAGCGCCGTTATTAATGGGTAATTAATCGATTTGATTTAAAAATTTTTCAATTTTTTATACATAGCATTGTGTTTCTTTTCCCCACAATAACAATTTTGAGAAATTATCCTGATATATATAGAAACCTTAAACCTATTACTATAATACGAAATCAGGATTGTGCATTAATGAAGTTTGACGATTATTCAAATAAAATCTGATAATAATGTGGCAACCTCCGTTCGCCACCAGCCTAAGGGTAACCTCCGCTCCGACGACACGCCTCCGCTCCGACGGCACGTGAATTCCGCGACTGAAAGCGGGTTAGAATTTACGATGCGCGCGGGGCAAATTCAAGTCGTTAAAACGCGGAGAGTTTCAAGTCATCGGAAAGCGAGAATTTCAGACCGCTTCCTGGATGACAGATTGCAAAATTCACGGAACGCAAGTATCCTAGCAACCCCGTTGTTGATACTCGCCGCCGATTTTCTCGGGTATAAAAGAGGAGCCCATCGCAGAGAAAACTCGGAGTTATTCGAGCAGTCGGCCAGAGCGGTCGAGCGAGTCGAGCCAGCCTCACCATCACGCCACTCTCGAGCAACACCCAGCACCCTTCCCGGCTTGCCGGAGAAGAGGTAGGAGCGCGCTCCTCGGTTCGCCGGAGGACACAGCCGCTTCCGCTCAAGTGCTACGCTACGAAACGTAAAGTCGTTTTGAGCGACAGCCTTGCCAACGGCGCTAGGCCGCCACCCAGCGCCAGTCGCTCAATTCCGGATCTCTTCCCAAATCCCCCGAGGAAGGTGATTGTAACGGGAAGTTCACAGCCGTCTCCAAGCGCTAGGCGCACTGATTCCGAACCGCCGAGGAAGGTAAAAATTGTGGATCCGCCTGCCGGTGCTAACCACCAGGAAACTGTCGTTCAACGCTCGACGGCGAGATCCTTGCCAATCCTCGAGAGTCCTCCCGCATCAGGCGCTCAGACGCCACCGAGAGGTAACCTTTCCACCTGCGCAAAGTCGCTGACAGGCGCTTGTCGCCAAGGCGAGCATTCGCCAATTCTCGGCGCAGGTCGCCCGACATTACCGATATTATACGTATCTCCCAACCAAACCAAACCTTTTCTTCCAGTAACCTCGACTCCAAAAACAGACTTATGGCGTTTTCGATTTGTGACGAACCTGGCTCGGGTTAGCTCACTGACATAGAACACATATACATATTAGGTATGTATTCTATGTCCATGAGCTAACCCGAGCCAGGTCCGTCACAAATCAAAAACGCCATTAGAGACAATCCTGAAAGACGTAGAGATTCCCCGCCTAATCTCTCCAATTCCTCCCTCTCCTGAACCTCGAAGGAAGCCCCTAAAAAAGGTGTTATGTAATGCAGCTACGCAGACGACTGAGGCATTTCTTCCGAGGGCAACCGTGAGAAGCGTCGCTACGCAGTCGAAACCACGAGGAAGAGGACGTAGGAGAAATAATACTAGAAAATATAACAAAGAGAATGTTTTGTGTTCCAGTTGCCACAAATGTATAAATTGTGGAAAATGTTAAAAAAATAATATGTTGTAATAAAAAGCATTTAATGAAAAACCGAGTCAAATCATCTTAGCGTTCCCCATAAAAATAGGAAAGCGTCGTAGATAATCAGCGAGCGTAGATAGCGAGCGACGTAGATCCTAAAATGATAATTTCTTTTTATATTCTTATAGTACGCATAACTGTAAACTTTCAAACACCGATTAAATAATTTATTCTTGTTCAAAACTTTATACCTCTAGTAGGTGGGTGAAAATTTGAAACGTAAAAAGGCGCGTGTAGTGTAAATTACACTCCTCATTATTTATCCTATAATAATAAAAGCAATTAATATATTTTTTTTCTGTTTAATATTGTTTATTGCGGTACATATCTTAAAATATATTTACAGATTGTAATTGTAATTTTGATTTTTTTATAATAATCAGTATAATTTTATAATAATCAGTATTTTGTAATATTAAAATAAATCCACAACACATCATTAGAAACCAGTTGCCTGGTAGACTGGTCACCAGCGTGCTGGCCGTGGACGAGGACTTCGGCGAGTACGGCACGGTGACGAACGCGATAATATCGGATATGATGAAGGAGGTGTTTGAAATAAATAAACTCAGTGGCGAGATAGTGACGCGTAAGAAGCTCGATCGGGAGGAGCAGAAGCGCTACGAGATACCAGTCATGGCGATGGACGGTAGCGGTAGATCCGGGTTCGTGATAGTGCGAGTTAAAGTAGGCGACGAGAACGATAACGCGCCGGTGTTCCTCCTCAGAGAGTACAAAGCAACTATCAAGGGCAATCTGTCCCTGAACACGCCCTTCCTAAAAGTCAGGGCGCAAGACGCGGACGAGGATGAGGCAGCCAAGATCGTTTATTCCATCTACGAACCGCAAACGTCGCCAGTTAGATCTTTGTTTGGTGTAAATCCCGATACAGGATCTCTCTATCTGCAGAAGAGCGCTGTGCCGTGGGGTAAGATACATATTTATTAATTTATTTTACCTTTATGCTATATAAGCAAAATTAATGCGATGTCTTAAAGATTTTATGTGACAAATAAATATTTGTTACTTTCAAAGAACCAATTGTTCGAATTGTTTATTCGCGCTGAGGACAAAGGCACGACCACGCACCACGCCGATGTTCCGCTAAGTATTTACATAAAATGGGTCCTCACGATATCCCGCCTTTATTCGAGCAAAAAGAAGATAAATTCTTTGTAAGAGAGGACTCTTCCGTCGGCACGCCAATCACGAAACTCAAGACTGTCACAAATAGCACTGTGACATATTGCATAGTGTCTGGCGATAAGGATAATCCTCTCTTTACGATTGATTCTCACGGCCAGATCACTCTGGCGAGATCATTGGATCGAGAGTTGAAAGACAGTCATATGATTGGAGTCCTCGCTGAAACAGATTCCAGCCCGCCGCTCACAGCTCTCGCCGAGATTTCTCTTCAGGTGCTAGACGAGAACGATCATGCGCCGAAATTCGAAAGCAATCCGTACGTGATCAGTTTGGCCGAGAACATCGAGGAGGGAACGTCAATATTGAAAGTCATTGCGCACGATAAGGATCTTGGTAGCAACGGTGAGGTGCGTTACTCCTTCAGATCCGACATAGGGGGATTAGCGAACGTTTTTACGGTGGACGCCTACACCGGTTGGATATCGACGTTGGTACAGCTCGACAAGGAAAAACAACCGGAATACAAGTTTCAGGTAATATAAATGCAATATGCTAAATATACTGAGGTATCTCTAAGGAAATATTAGGCACTCGTACAACAATCCTTTTTCAGGTGGTTGCCACTGACAATGGAAATCCGAAACACTTCGCGAGGACGTCGGTGCATGTCAAGTTAAAAGATTATAACGATAACTCGCCCGCGTTCGTCGACGATCGTTACGAGGCTACGGTGAACGAGGACGCTTTACCGGGAACGGTTGTGGTGAAATTGATCACCGTCGATAAAGACACAGATGTCAACACGCCGATAGAATTCTATATAACATCCGGTGATACTAGATCGCAATTTCAAATCAGATCTACCGGCGAGGTGTACGTGGCAAAATCCTTGGACAGAGAAACCATTGATCGTTACGAGCTTCAGATCGTTGATACTGATGGAAAATACGTTTTTGAAACAAAAGTAACAGTGCAAGTCTTGGATGTCAACGATAATCCGCCGTATTGTCTCAGATACCGTTACAGAGAAATACTTTCCGAGGGCTCACATCCTGGTACCTATGTCTTGACCGTTTTGGCCACCGACTATAACGACGAGCCGAACGCTAAGCTACGGTTTTACTTAACTGGCGATAATAACGACAAATTTTCATTAGATAAGGAAACGGGCGTGCTGAAAACTGTTGGGCAGCTCGATCGAGAGACTCAAGCCAAGTATTCCTCGACGGCCCACGTGCAAGACCGAGATAAGCCAACTTGGGAGTGTTCGTTGCAGCTGGAGATTCTCGTTTCCGATCTCAATGACAACGCACCGAAATTCACTATGTCAACTTACAGCAGCACTTTGCCGGAGGATGTGGAGACCGGCACGTTAGTGACGAAAGTACACGCTACGGACGACGATATCGGTATCAATCGGAAGATCCGATACAAGTTTATTGATTCGGCGGACGGCCACTTTCTCATCGCGGCGGACAGTGGAATAGTCACGCTGGCCAAGCCGCTAGACAGAGAAACGAAGGCCATGTATAATGTTACTATTCAGGCGCTCGATCAGGGCACTCCTCAGCTAATGGGGGTCGTCTTTCTCATCGTTAACGTACAGGACATCAACGACAATCCGCCAGAATTCGCTTCTAAGCTCTACTTCGCGAAAGTGCCTGAGATCTACGCGGTTGGTACCGAGGTGGCACGAGTGCTCGCTACCTCCAAGATACAGTGGTAAACGCTGATATATATTATTCGATCGTCGGTGGTAATGAGCATAAGAAGTTTCAAATAGATGCCAAGACGGGCGTCTTGACCATTGCCGAACAGCTCGACTATGAACGAGCTCGCGATTACTTCCTCACTATTCAAGCTATCGACGGAGGCATCTCGCCGCTAAGCAATCACGCTACCGTCAATATCACCGACAGCAACGACAACGCGCCGATCTTCAGCGAGGTTTCGTACAGAGCCTTTGTGAGAGAAGATGCGAAAAACGAGGAAAAAGTTACGCAAGTGAGTTTCTCTCAGGTCTTCTTTACTATTTGCATTTCTGTCCTCCAAAAGACACAATACTGCGGTTTATTATTCAGTCATTTTTGGAATTATTTTTGGTTCTTATTACAGTAAAATAATATTTTTCTACGTAAAATTTCTTACATGTGGGATAGGAATTAAATCTAATTTCTCGATTTATTGTCGTTTGTTTATTGTCTATTACAATGACATTGCAAGCAATGCTATATAAATTGTTTGCAATAAGTAATATACAAAATTATAAATAATTGTTAATAAAAAATCAATTTTATGTAACGCAAAACTATGTGTCTTACGCAATTTTGTTAAAATATTTTATTTTATTGACGTCTCAGGTGTACGCGAATGATTTGGATAGCGAGGAGAATGGCAATGTGTCGTATTATATAGAACATGGCGACAGACAGAAGCAGTTCTCCATCGACAGAAAAACCGGACAAATAACGGTCGCCGCTCCTTTGGACCGAGAAGAAGTTAATGTAAAATACAACACACATTACAGATATAAGCATAAACTAGTAAAAGTAAACTCTACTAAACTACGTTCAACTTTCTCTTTTAGATTGCGAGCTATGTATTGGAAGTTCATGCGCGTGACAACGGCATACCTATGCTCTCGAGCTTCGTGATGGTGAACATCGAGGTCCTGGACGCGAACGACAATCCGCCGTTGTTTTCCATGCCAAATTACACAGCTGTTGTGCAGGAGGACACACCACACGGCCATGCGGTTTTGCAATTCGTCATCACCGACGCGGACATCGAGCCGAATGCCGAGCCGTACACCTTTGACTTCCGTTCCGGGAACGAGGGCGATGAGTTTCGACTGGAACAGGATGGCACCTTGCGAACGGCGACGAAATTTAACAACAGAGTGAAGGATAAGTACGTGTTGCACGTCCGAGTGTTTGATAATGGCAGCCCGCCGTTATACTCGGACGCGTGGGTTGTAATCACGGTGATCGAGGAATCGCAGTATCCACCGGTAATCACGCCACTCGAAGTGATTATCAATTCTTACATGGACGAGTATCCAGGCGGAATTATCGGGAAAGTCCACGCGACCGATCAGAATCAGTACGATACGCTTCTCTTTAGTTTGATGCCATCCTCGCCGATCCCGAGCACCGATCTCTTCCAGATAGACAAGATCGACGGCACGTTAGTGGCCTTGCCCAGACTTGACATAGGCGAATATAGGATAAATGTTAGCGTAACGGACGGCAAGTTCCACTCGTACTCTGTCGTAAAAATTAACGTCGATCTGGTGACCGACAAGATGCTCAAAAATTCGGTGATTGTGAGATTTCGAGAGGTCAGCCCGGAAGATTTCATGCTGAGCCATCGCAAGAGCTTCGTCAGAACCGTTTGAAACGCGATAAATTGCCGACTCAAAGACATTGTCATTATCAGCGTGCAGCCGTCGACCGACGAGGCGAACCTGATCAAGTCGCGAGCGATTCGCCAGGCGGTGCACAATGATCTCGATCTTCTGTTCGCCGTGAAGAAGGCGGCAAACCCCGCCGGTTCATCGGGTTTCTACGCATCAGAGAGCATACGCAAAGCATTGAACCAGCACGTGAAAGAGCTGGAGGAGTCGACGAAGCTGGTTGTCGAAGAGATCGTCCGGTTCAAGTGCAACAAAGGTTACTGCTTCTACAGCGACTGTCAAGATAAGATCACTCTCGATCCTACGCAAATCACGCCTGTGTCCACCGGCGTGATGAGCTTCGTGTCGCCGCGGCACAAACACAAGATGGAGTGTAATTGCAAGGAGGGATATGCCGGCAATCACTGCGAGGTGATAGTCAACGAGTGCGCCAGGGATCCCTGTCCTCTGTTCAAAGTCTGCGTGCCGGACTCTTCCATTCAAGGATGCTCGTGCCAGTGCTCCGAGGGATATGCCGGTCAGACCTGTAATATAGATATTTCCAAATGCCACGATGAGTCGTGTTACATTCCGCGAAATCCTATATCTTTCAACGGCAAGAGTTAGGCGCGCTACAAGATCGACAAGGCGCCAATACGGCAAACGTTCGAGGATCGTCTCAGCTTATCTTTGAGGATCAGGACGATGCAGCCTATCGGCAACCTCATGTACGCGGCCGGCAAGATGGACTACAACATTCTGGAGATCGTTAACGGCATGATGCAGTTCAAATTCAATCTGGGCAGCGGCGAGGGACTGGTCAGAGTGAGCAGCGTGTACGTGAGCGATGGACAATGGCACAAGATCCAGCTGGAGCGGGAGAGCAACAGCGCCCGGCTAACCGTAGATGGAAAACACATCGCTCACGGTTCCGCGCCTGGGATCAACGACATCCTGAATCTGCAGTCGGACGATCTGTATCTGGGCGCGGAGGTGAGGCAGCATCCGTCTATTATCGGCTTCGAGGACGTGCAACGCGGTTTCGTCGGCTGCATGGACGACGTCAGGATTGCCCGAGTGTTCGTACCGTTGCACATGAGCGGCGCCAGCAGCGTGGCAATTCTCAAACGGTTCGCCAACTTCGAGTTCAGCTGCGGCACAGCGACTATCCTGGTGCCGCCGGGTGTCTGCGGCTCGCAGCCGTGCCAGAACGGCGGCACTTGCAAGGACATGGGCAGCGACAACTACGAGTGTCAATGTCACAGCCGGTTCGCCGGTCTAGCTTGCGAAATCGACACGGACCCGTGCGCCTCTTCGCCTTGTCTCTACGGCGGTCGTTGCAAAATTATCCCGGAAGGCGGTGATTACGTCTGCGAGTGCGTCGGGCCGAGTCTCAGCGGCAAACGCTGCGAGTTCGGCAGGTACTGCAGCCCGAATCCGTGCAATCACGAGGGCGTGTGCGAGGAGGGCAACAACGGTCCGATCTGCAAGTGCCAGGGCTTCGTGGGCGACCGCTGCGAGACCGACATAAACGAGTGCGACGCGAATCCGTGCACGAATGGCGGCACCTGCGTCAACGAGATCGGCACGTACAGATGCATCTGCGCGCCGAACATGACCGGCCTGAACTGCGGCAACCCGGCCTTCTCCACGCCCATCATATCCAGCCACTTCAACATCCCGTGGAAGCATCTCATGTGGATCGGCTTCGCGGTGCTGCTCAACGTCCTGCTCATCATATTCGTCGCCTTCTGGCGGATCCACACGAAGCGAACCAGAACGCGCGCCAACAACATCAACAACGAGACGCGGAAGCAGATCGTCCTGAATTCCGCGAGGCCGCATGAGCACGAGTTCAAGCGCAGCTTGAAGCTGAGCAATCTGGAAGTCATACAGGTACTACTATTGTTCGGATTGACTATCCTCGTCAGGTCTACTATAAAAGCATGAACTCTCTCGAGAGCCAACATACACTTATTCGAAGGCATATTTCAATATCCACGTATATACACGATGAGAGCTACTTTAAGAGACTTCGCTCACAATTATCGATGTAATGCCTTCAGTTCTTTGTGGTATATAATCGCTATTTAGTAATCGACATTTAATATGCTGTTTTATTTTTTATTTGCGATGCGTTTGGTTTGCCGACGTGATACACTTCCTTCTTGTGCCCTCATCGCAACGGCGATACCGTTTAAGGTCTACGTGTGATTATTTTTTTGCAGAGAGAACCTCCCCAATGCCCTCCCAGACCTGCCTCCTACACCCCGAGCTCGAACAACGAGCCTGCCACGTACGGTAACTCGGCGGCGGTGGCTCTAAATAACTTGGACACCCAGCGCAGCTACGGTAGCGCGAGCGACGAGCTAGAGAACTTCCCACCGGATTACCTGCGAAATCTGAATTGCAACACTCCCGTACCACCCCCCTCCCTGACCCTCGCTAATCCGGTCGGCGGAAACGCAACTGGCAGCGACACGGACAGTCTACACAAGCCCACCTGGCAGGAGCAGATACAGCTGGCCTCCTTCATAACGGACACCACCAAGATCAAGAACGGTGAGTGGTCCACATCCGCGTCAGTGAAAGAAGAACCATCCCTCCCGGCTCCATCCGGTAGCTTTTTACTTTTGATTTCGCTTGTGGCATGCGATTGATGCGATCGTAAGGGGTGGAGCACTAGGCGCTTCCCCGTTCTTATCATCTTATTGATGAAACTTTCCCTTCAATTTTTCTTGCTCTCTTACTCGCGGCTCTCTCTCTCTCTCTCTCTCTCTCTCTCTCTCTCTCTCTCTCTCTCTCTCTCTCTCTCTCTCTCTCTCTCTCTCTCTCTCTCTCTCTCTCTCTCTCTCTCTCTCTCTCTCTCTCTCTCTCTCTCTCTCTCTCTCTCTCTCTCTCTTTTACAATGTTCGCGATATACTAAAGTAGAATTAATGCTGCAAACCCTTAGGTTTATGAGTGTGAGACAGAGGCTAAGATACAATGTGTGCATTTTTATTTTTAATATAGTAAAAGGTATGTTGCCAAAACACTTAGGTAATAGGATAGAAATAGTAGGAGATGTGAGCGGAAGGCAAACGAGATAGACCGGGAATATTGCAATACAATTTCGTAGAACAAAAAGCGGGCAAAAAAGTTTGTTTTATGACGGTGAGAATATGTACAACGCCTTACCGACTGAATTAAGGCAATGTGAAAAATTAGATCAATTTAAACGTATGTTAAAAGAATATATTGTACCTCATGTTGAATAATTGTAGACATTTGATGTAAATAATAGCCGAGAAGGCTAATGAAGCTAATCAATCTCTCTCTCTCTCTCTCTCTCTCTCTCTCTCTCTCTCTCTCTCTCTCTCTCTCTCTCTCTTTCTCTCCCCCCCCTCTCTCCCCTGGTGAGTACCGCATGTTGCCGTGTTTCTTCGCTCCGGCTTTCTTTGAGTTTTGTCTCTGCCGTAAACTGCCTTCGGGCTGTTTTGTTGCAGGTTTGGGCAAGCTTTTCGTTGCTTTTCACGTAACACATTTCATCATTCTGTCCTTGCAATCGCTGTGCCGGATATCTTCGTGTAAAGTTATTTCTAACTTTAACCTCACTTTCGCCTTATCTCTGGATTGCTGTGGACCTTTGCTGCGCATGCTCCTGCTTTTCTCTCCTCTTGCGCTTCGTGAAAAACCACCAACAGTTACCTACGGTGCCGCCGCTTTCTGGTTCTGCTCTCTGCTACTGACATGGCTTCTACCTCGCAGTCAACCGACACACTTCTTCAGCTGATTTTATCCAGACTCGACGAATCTGAAAAGAGATTCACTGCCAGGCTTGATGAGTATAACAGGAGGAATTACAGCCAGGTTTCGACGAGTTTGACAGGAGGATTTCTGACTTCATCAAGCATCAGGAGTCTGTCAATGCTAATTTTGCGCGAAAATTGGACCAAATGCAGGAGGTTGTGTCTAATTTCGGCGAGAGGATTGCTGCGTTGGAGGCTCGCGGCGCGTTAGTTAGCTCTCAGCATAGTGATTGTGAGTCGTCGGCTACGTCGCGGGTCTCGCGAACTTCGGAAATAATAATCTCCGGCCTTCCATGTTTTTTTACTGACACGTCCGAAGAGCTCGTGAGAGACTCGTGACGTGGGGGTGAGCGATGCGTCTGCGATGCGTGGTGTGGCGCCTGGCACTGTTTCTGCCTCTGATCGTGCTGTCACTGCTGTCAGACAGCGATCTATAATCGTTGTACTTAAGTCGCAACAGATTCGCGACTATATTCTTAGACTATATTCTACTATGCGCCGTAAACGTCGACTGACTGTCCTTGATGTTTTCTCTAAAGATCTCCCCGGCCAAATTTATATAAACGAACTGCTTCCTACGGACATTTACAAATTGTTGCGCCGGACTCGAGTAAAGGCCAGGCAGTTATCTTTCAAATATGTATGGTGTATGAAAGGAACGATTTTTGTCCGCAAGGCACATGGTCAGCCTCCCATATTGATTACTTCTGAGACTGATTTAGCGGGGCTTCAATGACCCTCGGCTGATGCTGGCTGTGTTCCTTCTGCTTCTATGACCTGGCTTTACTTATATATTTCTGACGAGCTTGTTGACTCCTACATTTGTGACGGCACATGCATGCCTCTCTTATCCACCACTATATGTAATATGACTTACATGCTTTTCACTTCATATTTAACGTGATTGTCGCTTTAGGTTTAATGAAAGCTCTATTTATGCACATGCGGGCCTCTCTTTTTCACCACTATAAAATATTTAATGATTTATAAGCTTTTTCACTTTATGTTTAACTTTATAATCGTTTTAAGCTTAAGTAAGTTCTACATTAGTCTAGTTACTGTGGTTATACTTGTTCTTTTGTTTGAGAGAGCATAATAACTGAATTTCGTTGACTTCATAATTCTTCAGCAGTATTTCAGATAATTTACATTTTTTTAACGAAATTTTGGTTATAGTGACGCAATATTATCTATTAGTTATGTATATTCTAAACGTCTTTCACTCGAATTATTTTGTCTTATAATAAGTCGTGAAGCATTGGCTGAGGAGGAAACAATATTATTATCTTTTGCTTTATTGTCATTATTATCTCCATTGTTTCCACTTTTGCTTTCCGCTTTATTGCTGTTATCACACTGCGTCTTTTCTTTTTCTTTTTAGTTCTTACTTATTCCAATTTTTGTCTTTTGTAATTTGCTCTTGCTTATTACACATATACTTGTATTATTCATTACTTGCCTAAAGTCTTGACTATGGCATAATAAACAAACTCAAACTCTCTCTCTCTCTCTCTCTCTCTCTCTCTCTCTCTCTCTCTCTCTCTCTCTCTCTCTCTCTGTCTCTCTCTCTCTCTCTCTCGGTGAGTACCGCATGCTGCTCTGCTTCTTTGCTCCTGCTTTTTGAGAACTCTGTTGCTGCCGTGGGCTGCCTTCGGGCTGTTTTGTTGCAGGTCTGGGCAAGTCTCTTGTTGCTTGTTGAGATGCATATTTTATCTTTCTATCCTTGCAACGGCAGTGCCTGATATCTTTGAGGAAAGAGATTATTATTCTAACCTCACTTTCGCCTGATCTTTGGATACCTGTGCATGAGTTACCATCCTAATCGTGCATGTGGTGACAACTGTGGGCCTTGAGACATACTACCATCCGTTACCCACCGGACTGCTGTACATACTGGTTCTTCTCTCAGCTGGTGTCAGTGGATAATTATGCAGCGTGCGTGCACCAAGTGTAAGAAGTCTATCGCGAAGGAGTCTGCCGAGTGCGAGTGTAAAAAACTTTTTCATCCTGGTTGTGCCCTTGCATATGCTGCGACAAAATATGCGGAGAGTTGCTGCAAGTCGCTGGCTGCTTCACTGGTCGTACATCCGACGCCTAGTGAGGTGAATGCCGAGTTGTCTGTTGCCCTTCCTGCCATGGCTTCTCCTACTGCTCTGGGCGCTGGGGTTGTTGCTCCTTCTGGAGCTCAATCCCAGTCTACCAATGCACTTCTGCAGCAGATTCTATCCAGATTTGATGAATCCGACAGGAAGGTTACAGCCAGGTTTGACAGATCTGACAAGAAGATTTCAGATTTCATTAAACATCAGGAGACAGTTAATGCCAATTTTGCGCGAAAACTCGACCAAATAGCCGGAACTTTTGAGAATTGTTTCTAGCCATGGTGAAAGGATTGCAGCGCTAGAAGCTCGCGGCACGCATTCGTTGAACTCTCAATATTCTGACTGTCGGTTCTCTGCTGCATCGCGAGTCGCGCGAACCTCAGAGATAATTATTTCTGGCATCCCTAATTCATTATCTGTCACATCCAGCGAACTCGTCACCGGTGTTTTTCGCGCGCTTGGCGTATCCCAGCTTGCCTCTGATGTGCTTGAGACTCGCGATGTGGAGAGGAGTGATGCGTCGGTTGTGCGTGATGTGGCGCCTGCCTCAGATCCTCTTGCTAGCACTGCTGGCCGAAGGTCAGTTATAGTCGTACTCAAGTCGCGTGAGATTCGTGATTATATACTTAGAGTCATGCGCCGTAAACGTCGACTTATTATCAACGAGGTTTTCTCAAGTGATATCCCTGGACACATATATGTAAATGAACTCCTTCCTACTGACACTTATAAATTGTTGCGCCAAACGCGAGTTAGGGCCAAACAGTTACTTTACAGCCATGTATGGTGCACGAACGGGATGATTTTTGTCCTGAAGGTGCATGGCCAGCCTCCCATATTGATTACTTCTGAGGCTGATTTAGCAGGGCTTCAATGACCCTCGGCTGATGCTGGCTATGTTCCTTCTGCTTCCATGACCTGGCCTTCTACATATGCACATGCGAGCCTCTCCTTTTCACCACGATGAAATATTTAATGATTATAAGCTTCTTCACACACTTTATGTTCAACATTATAATCGTTTTACGCTTAAGTAAGTTCTACATAGGTCTAGTTTACGTGGTTATACTTGTTCTTTTGTTTGAGAGAGCACAATAACTGAATTTCGTTGATTTTCAATTCTTCAGCAGTATTTCAGATAATTTTACATTTTTCAACGAAATTTTGGTTATATGACGCAATATTACTATATTAGTTATGTATATTCAAACGTCTTTCACTCGAATTATTTTGTCTTATGATAAGTCGTGAAGCATTGGCTAAAGTGGAAATAGTATTACCTTTTGCTTAATTGTCATTATTATCTTCATTGTTTCCACTTTTGCTTTCTGCTCTATTGTTGTTATCACACTGCGTCTTGTATCTTTAAGTTTAAACATATTCTAACTTCTGTCTTTTGTACTTCGCTCTTGCTTATTTCATATATATCTTTGTATAATTCACTATTTGCCTAAAGTCTTGACTATGGCATAATAAAAATCAATCAATCAATCTCTCCCCCTTTCCCTTTCTTCCCCCTCCCCCTCCCCTCCCCCTCCCCCTCCCTTTCCCTCCCTCCTTCCCTCCCTCGTTCCCTTCCTCCCTCCCTTCCTCCTCCCTTGATCCCTCCCTCCCTTCCTCCCTCCCTCCCTATTCTCTCCCGATCTCTCCGTTATCGGCGTACCTGATTATTCTGTTAACACCGGCGTGTTTCGTGTTGTGTGCACTAACAGACCTGAAACGAGCCAGCCCAGTGGTACCAGAGCTGACCACTGGAGGACTTCTACTAAACTCTTCTCGACGGACGCCTCATGCGGTTGGGTCCTCCGTCGCCTCCGTCACATCCATCGAGGATGATCCTCGCATCGTCGGCGGTAAGTCGAGAGAGCCCGCTCGTATGGCTCGAGATACAGAGTGTCCTGCGCGAATCGCCTATTATCTCTTAAGAATTAAAGACACCTAACATGTTGAATTTTGCGGGCGTAAGATAACAATTCGGATGTTGAAAATTTGAAGATATGTCATCGACGGCTATCGATAAAATTTTGCGAATTCATTAGAAGCTGCTATAGCCGAAATGCGATCTTAGGATACTCGGTATACATCTTTGGGTCTTTGCTTCTTCGCTTGCACTATCTGTCTCCAAACCGAGTGCTACTATTTGCCCTCGCACCACCTCTGCCTTTCACTTATCTGCACATCACTATGCTGCATCGCATGTAGAGTGTCGGAGTACAGTCGTTGTCTGCAATGCTTTTAGGATATCACTGGGACTGCTCAGACTGGGTCAGACCGAGTCAGAATCCCTTGCCTAACATCACGGAAGTACAAGGCAGCGAGGTCCCAGACTCGTCCAGCTTCCATAGCAATGAGAGTAATGAGTCCAATACTCATCAATTACCAATGAGTAAGTATAGAGGTGCATGCGCATTGATTCACCTCTCCCTGCATCAGCATGATTAGAGTGTGATGTTTGATGGTTTTATTAATTTTATTAACACCACAATTATAATATTTTATATTATATTCTTTATTTGATAGAAAACTTGCTATATTATCACAATAAATCTAATAGTTTTATTATAACACACATCCTCTACGCTTAATGGTATATTTAATATCGTCTTAACATTGTAATATGACAAAGAAATAATATGGATTTTTAATGAAGACTAACGAATTAATACTATAACCGCGTCAATATTTACGCATGACGAGAAATATTAATTACAATGATTTAAAACTTTCATACAATACATAACATGGTATAGAATTTGATATCCTGTATAGAAATGTAACATTCGCAATTCTATTATAGTGCACGGTCCGATAGATCCAACGAGGGACATCGAGACCTTAAACGAAGATCAAGAATCAGAATATGTCGGCGATTCCGAGTGCGGGACCGAGTTCTCGGAGCAGTATCATTGCGCGGAAACGCAGCGTCTGAATCCCCTCGACAGCGGCGGTGAGGGGGAGTACAAGTACAAGAGCACTGAGAGCTATCTGCGTCACCCGAACTCGTACCTGCCCCATTACAATATTTACACCGACACGGAGAATGAGACGAACCCGCTCAACGGTCGTCTCAGCACCCTCGAGTCCGACGAGGAAGAAGACGACGTAGTGCCTTATGGTTTTCCGAGTACCCGCCGTAACCGATGCCACAAGGTGATCGAGGAGGACGAGATTGGCTCCGTTATTACCACGCTGGAGGAAAAAAAACTCTCTATTAGGCGGCGCAACCAGCAACAGCGATCTCTCCACGAATCTCTGCGAAATCGACGATTCTGAGTACGAGATCGCGAATCAGAAGAGCAACGGGCGCCTGTGGTTATCGGGGAACGGCATCACGCAGACCTCAGTGTGACGAACGGTGGTGCCGAAGTACGCGAATAGACTGAAGCGTGCGAGAACGTGTTTCTCTGTGCTTCTACGATCGAGACGCGTGGATGTCTGTGAATATGCAATTTTGTACATAGAGTGTTATATCGTCGTAGAGAAGTAAGACAGTCTGTACAGGCAGCTATGATGTTAAGGAATTCGTTTGTGCGAGCCACCACGGCGTGTTCTGCACGCACGTCGCGCGTACGATGTATATCATCGCGCCCATGGAGGATAGAGATAAGGAGGTCGAACTTCATGTTTCGAGATAAGCCCAAAACCCGGTTACAGTAGTAGTTCGAAAAACATACACCGACAGCGCGCTACGTTCGACAAACTGGCATCTGGCAGTCGGGACTCGGGAAGAGACAGGAGGAGATAGGATATGGGGTCCGCAGAGTCAATTTGAGTTACATTTTTCTATTATTTAGTACGACATATTTTATATCTTACCGGAAAATAAATACAGCAAATGTAATGAGTAATATGAAAATTTGAAAAACTTTATTTAATCGTGCAAGATAACTATAATGTATGTATGTCTATAAACTATTATGCTTCTTAACATATTCTTGCAAGTATTGCAATTTAAAAGTATGAAGTAATAAAAAAATGTAATCTTATAATCTCTTTTAAATCATTGTATTTGTTTATATAACCCCAAGGAGATATATGTAACACACAGTTTTCATTTCAGAAAATCGTTCTTCTTCACTTATACTATGTTTTATACGCGAGTGTTACTTCTACAGTAACATTACGACAATTTACTCCACGTAAACGAGTGAATTATCGCAATTAGTTATTACAGAAATAACGCTCGCGTAAACTATATTCAGCTGATCGCGACTATCACGAGTGTAGTAATCTACTAACATACACTCGCACTGTATACATGAATACGCCGTTATGGGACGGAAGCGACATCTCGATTAGCACTTCGAACTAATATCGACAACCACTTTTGGGCTCATGAATCTGACGCATCGCCTATAGGAGTTCGACCTCCTTATCTCTATCCTCCATGATCGCGCCTCAAATCTCCTCCTACACAGGTACATGGTGTAATAAGAAAGGTGAACCATTGCGCATAATGGCGGAGGTCTGAGATCTTGACCAATCAGAGCTTGAGCAATTATGCAGCGCGCTGTTTAAAAGTATTAAAAATGAAATAAGATTGTGTTTAACGCAATTTGGATAAAAATATGTTTTATTTAATATCAATATTATAAAAGCGGCATAAAACTATACAGACTGTTTGTTGCATATATGTTTGAGTTTTCTTTTTTCTTTTCTGGTACAGTTTTGTTGTTGTAATTCTTTGTTAATCTGACGCAGGCGTATGTACGAACGGGTTCGTACTAGGGACGCAATTACACAAGCGGGAAAAGAAACTTTTGCACACGTGATGCTTGTTAACTTATCAAATATACCACTTTCTTTACTAAATGAGCGCCCATGAAATTTTATAAATTCTTCGTTCATAATACTGGCCGCTGTCTGCAAATCTTTGGAGGGATACATACAGTTTCCTCTAGATATGCAAGACAGCCAGTTATCTGTCAGGGGAAGAGTTTTCGTAGGAACTCCTAACTCCGGGTATTTATGCCGAAACTTGTGTGCAACATAAACAGCTATATAAATCAAAGCTTCAGTTTCAATTGCACATCGTGCACACTTAACCAAACAACAGTACAGCACGTGACAGTGAAACTCAGCAGCCATATTGAATTTCGCATAATCGCTCAAAGCGTAATTGGCTGACTGTCCCCCACTACTTTTAGTGCGTACGTCGCGTCGTATCGGAACCGATGAAAAAATTTAGAGAGCCTCTACTTTATTTATTTTATTATCGAATACATCATATATATTTTTTGTTGTAGTAATATATATATTATACATATATATAGAATCCAAAATATAGATTGACGTAATTTTATGGCTTAGTTGTAGAAAAATGGATATCTGACCATTATCTACTTCCAAGGTTCCAAGCCATATTTCCTCTTCTAATTGCAAGATATTAATACGCTCTATAAATATAAATTATTTGCTTAATCAAGAAGAAAATTGCATAATTGCTTATTACCCAGATAGCAAAATGTTAGCAGGATGCGCGCAGATTGGCAGCAAATTTGATCAGAATCTTACACCAAAACCATAGCCATCTGTGTCCGCATTAAGCTTGTGTTTTGTAGGCAGATTCTGCTGACATAATGTGACAGCAGATTGTCGCCAAAAACCGAGCAAAGTCTGCTGACATTATCTGTCGACAGGTTGGAGGCAGAAATGGAGCAGGATCTGCGTAATGCAATCTGGCAGCAGATAGGCAGCAAAAACCGAGCAGAATCTGCGTAATGTAATCTGGTGGCAAATAGGCAGCAAAAATCGAGCAGAATCTGTCGTTTCAACGGTTCCTATATATAGGCTTCTGATTGCGAACAGATGGTTCCTGTTTTATAATTAAAAAATGGGCGCTGAAAAGTGCCGTTTTCTTTTCCTTCTTCAGGAAAAGATAGTATCCCTGGTGTGTAGAATTCTCCTGGTGTGTAGCTATAGGATCCTCCTCTGGTGCGTAGGATCCTTTTGGTGTGTAAAATCTTCCTAGTGTTCAGTCGTGGTACTCGTGGTAGTGACGTTCGAGTCGTAGCGTCATCTTCTGCTCGCTGCTCGTCGCTCCATAGATCGCGGCGAATCCGTCGCCCACCACAGCACTGCATGAACCACGTGGACTGCGTGTCCTGGGGCTCGAGTCCTGAATTTATTCAAAAGATATAATGTATGCGAAAATTCTGCTCCTACAGAAAAGTTGCAAGTTGATTGGCTCTCGTATGGTTTTTAGTCAATCAACCAACTTTTCTGTAAGAGCAGAATTTTCGCGTACGTTCTCTTTCAAATAAATTCATGAATCGAGCTCCTGTTCCTGCAGTGTCCTTCCTTGGCCCTTCGAACTCTTCGAAGAGCCTCTCGCAGAGTCGCATGTATGACTGCCGAATTCTGAGCGCGTCGGTCTGTCAAAATGCCCGCGGTACGACAGATTTTGCTCGATTTTCACATGCCTATTTGCCACCATAGATTACATTACGCAGATCCTGCTCGGTTTTTGCTGCCACTCTGTTCTTAGGTCAAATGCGCGCAGGCTCTGTTCGATCTTTGTCGTCAATCTGCTGCCAAGTTATGTGTGCAGGCTCTGCCCGGTTTCTGCTGCCAATCTGCTCACATTGCCTGTCAGCAGGCTCTGTTGCATTTCTGGCTACAGTTTGACAACATCGTCTAATTATAGAGCAGTTTCTGCGTGAAATTTGTTGCCTTTCTGATACCAAAAATTCAATGCAGACTCTGCTTAGAATTTGCTGCTCAGGTTTGGCTATCTGGGTAGGTAACGGTACACGCTGCACGCTTTTTTAATGTATTTCATTTCCGCAACAATTTGAAAATATTCCTTTTGACTCTACCAAGGAGATGAGATTTATTAGAGAAAAATAGATTGTGGCAACTACGAGTACCCCAGCCAGAATGCTGATGTCGATTCGACATCTAATCGACGTCGAAGAAGTCTAGAGTACGTCTAATCTAAATGAATCTTGGTCTAGAAATATGGCAAGTTAGACGTCTCTTGCTCTGAGTATTTTAGCAATCTATTTGTGATATACAAAACCATCGGAAGAGAGTTTTTCATAAAATTTCGAGATTTTACTTTGTGGACTGCTTGCTTTGGCCTAGACGTCTATTCGATGTTTAGTCGACGTCTAATGTGTGCCTTTTGATTCGATCTATGTGCGTCAAAATAAGCGTATGTTTTGTACTTTGTCTACATTTGCTAAAAGTGAGATAAATATTTAGAAAACTTAAGGTAAAAAATATTGTGGACTGCTTGCTTCGGCCTAGACGTCTATTCGATGTTTAGTCGACGTCTAATGTGTGCCTTTTAAAAAACGTTATCTATACACATCTGAAACTGAATTTAATACGATTTCAAATATACCCAGATAGCACAATGACATCCTCGGGAAGTCCAAAGGACATCCAGGACGGACCATTGGGATATCCTGTGGATATCCCAATTAAATCCCGGGATGTCCTCCGGATAACCTGAGGAATAGCAAATGATAGCCAAATACTAGTCCTCACGATATCCTAAGGACATCCTGTTGGATGTCCTCCGGATATCCTGAGGACAAACAAATAATAGCCAATTAAGAGTCCTCAGGATATCCGGAGGAAGAGCAAATAATAGCCAACTAGTCCTTACAATATCCTGAGGACATCCTGAGGACTTCTATGGGATATGTTATAAACATTTTTTAGGCGTCTGAAGGACAATTCAAAAAGGACAATTTTAATTTAAGATTTGAAGAAATAATATTGTTTCACAATTAAAAAATTTTTTTACAATTTGAAAAACATCTTCCTTTGGAAAATATAGCTTTATATATTTATATCATCGCAGCAACATTGCTGGCAAAGATATAATATGTCTGGCGGATGTCATGATTTTGCTTCGCCTGGACCTGCTTATATTCGCTCTCAACTGAAATTTACTTACGAGTTAATCACATCATTATGCGCCACCTATCGATGTTATTGCAAGCTACCACGGAAAGATGCGCTACCGTGCATCTTTCTGAAAATATCTCAGGAAATTCTTAACAAAAGAGAGTTGCATTATAGTGTTTTGAAAACGTCTCGACAAGGGCTACAAGAATATGCAAAAAAACTATTTTTTATTTAACCCCCTATGGTGTTTTATTTAAAAAATTTAAGGTTCTTTTGATCTAAATTTTTTATATATAAACCCCTACTTTTATTGTGTATTCTTGTAGCCTTTGTCACGACGTTTTTAAAACACTATAATAAAGTTCTGTTTTGTTAAGAATTTTCTGAGATATTTAAAATTTTGTCATGATATTTATAATACAAAATATGAAATATGAAATATCTCGCAAAGTATTCACTTTTGGATGACTACCTTAATACTTTTATATATAGAATAATCAAAGAAATCGAATAATAATATTAATTTTTACATTTGTAATTTTTCAAAATTAAGTTTGTATACAAAATGCAATCAAATTTTTTAACATTATAATTTGTTTTTTTTACATCATTCGATTCCTTTCATTATTCTACGCATAAAAGTATTAAGGTAAAGTCATCGAAAAGTAAATACTTTACGAAATATTTCATATTTTATATTAAAAATATAATGACAAAATTTAAAATATCTCAGGAAATTCTTAACAAAAGAGAGGTTTATTATAGTGTTTTTAAACGTCTCGACAAGGGCTACAAGAATATGCAAAAAAAATTATTTTTTATTTAACCCCCTATGGGGTTTTATTTAAAAAATTTAAGGTGCTTTTGATCTAAATTTTTTATATAGAAGCCCTATTTTTTATAGCACATTCTTGTAGCTTTTGTCAAGACGTTTTTAAAACACTATAAGAAAGTTTTCTTTTGTTAAAATTTACCGAGATAATTCAAATTTTGTCATAATATTTTTAATATAAAATATGAAATATCTTGTAAAGTATTCACTTTTCGATAACTTTACCTTAGCGCTTTTATACATAGCTAAATAATCAAGGAAATCGAATAATAATATTAATTTTTACATTTGTAATTTTTCAAAATTAAGTTTGTACACAAAATGTAATCAAATTTGTTAAAATTAATTTGTCTGTTTTTTTAACATTATTCGATTCCTTTTATTATTCTACGCATAAAAGTATTAAGATAAAATGATCGAAAAGTAATACTTTACGAAATATTTCATATTTTATATTAAACATATAATGACAAAATTTTAAATATCTCAGAAAATTCTTAACGAAAGAGAGCTTTATTATAGTATTTTAAAAACGTCTCGACAATGGCTACAAGAATATGCAAAAAGACTATTTTTTATTTAACCGCCTATGGTGTTTTATTAAAAAATTTAAGGTGCTTTTGATCTAAATTTTTTATATAGAAGCCCCTATTTTTATTGTTTATTCTTGTAGCCCTTGTTACAAAGTTTTTTAAACACTATAATAAAGTTCTCTTTTGTTAAGAATTTACTGAGATATTTCAAATTTTGTCATAATATTTTAGGAGGAGGAGGAGGAGTTTTACAGGATGTATTCAGGATATCCTGCGATACTCCTCAAGATATCCTGGACGTACGTAGGATGATTTTAGGACTTCTTATGTTATTTGAGTCTAGTGGACATTTATGAAAAATTTATAATTTATTACGGTACTTAAAACATTCTGAAGCTATTTTTAAGTATTTCACCACAATTAATAAAATCAAATAAAATATTTACAATAACACATGTCCTGGATGTCCTTCGGATTTTCCGAGGATGTCATTGCTATCTGGGAAACAACTAAGTATCCTGAAAATATCCCAGGACGTCCTGGACGTATTCAGGACGATCCTGAGGACGTCTTGTGCTGTCTGGGTAAGATCCAACTATGAATGTTGGAGCCGGGCTTAAAGCCTTGTGTCCACGATTCAAGAACTTGGTCGAAGATCTGGGACAAAGATGCAATTGGTTAATTTTTTTCCGTCCCAGATCTTAGACCAAGTTCTAATTAGATCGTGGACACAAGGCTTTATTATAGGCACTTAAAACTAACATTGAGATAACATCCCTTATAGAAAAGTATTACTAAAGTACTCAGTAATAAATTACTGAGTCTAGTAATTCTTTACTGGCGATTAGTATTTATTCTTGTATTTCAGTAGTTGAACTACTGGCAAATGAGTAATGTGTAGTAGTATTAGTAGTTCTTCCGGGATCCGAAGTACTTATACAAGTACTTCAGTATTTGCTTATATAGTAAAAAAGTACTGAAGTATTAGAGATTCTAGTAGTTGAGCTTAGACGTGAAGTACTGATAGAATGAGTAAGTAGTTTTTCCTATAGTAATCATTACTTGGTCTAGTACTTAAGTACTGGTATAGATGAGATTCAACACTGGGGCGGCAAACGCCTGAAGTACTGAATTCATATAATTCATTGTCCTTAAGGATCGACAGGAGTCATTTATTACTAGAATCGTAAATCCGTATTATGGCATAAATTATTCACTTACAATAATGATTTAAAAAAACATTTATTTAAAATTTATTCAACATTAATTTAATATTTGTGTTATATTGATTAATTATATTTTTACTAATGATTTTAAAAAACATTTATTTAACATTTATTTAACATTAATTTAATATTTATTTTATATTACATTATTTATTTTGCAATAATAATTTTAAAAAACATGTATTTAACCATTTATTAAACATTTGATATTTATTTATATAAATTATTTATTTAAAATAATGATTTAAAAAACATTTATTTAACATTTATTTGGCAATAATATAATATTTATGTAATATTGATTATTTATTTGTAATAATAATTTGAAAAACACATTATTTAACATTCATTTGACATTATTTAATATTTATTTTATATTAATTATTCATTTGCAATAATAATTTTAAAAAACGTATTTAACATTTATTACACATTATTTGATATTTATTTTACATAAATTATTTATTTACAATAATAATTTTTTAAAAAATTATTTAACAATTATTCGGCAATAATATAATATTTTATGTAATATTGATTATTTATTTGTATAATAATTTGAAAAAACATTTATTTAACATTTATTTGACATTAATTTTAATATTTATTTTATATTAATTATTTATTTGCAATAATGATTTAAAGAAAACGTATATTTAACATTTATTTGACATTAATTTAATATTTATTTTCCAATAATCAAGAGACACGGTAGTGTCTCGCGCCAAGTACGCGCGGAGCGAGACAGCCGTGGCTCTATATACGCGACGCGACGAGTTGCGAGTACCCGAGATTTTGAGATCTCAATAACCAGCGAACGGATCGAGTTCTAACTAGGCTTGGGGATCCTGAAGTGACAGGCAAACTCCAACGTGACAGCGCCACGATCTAGCACGGAAACTAAAAATAATCGATAATTTCGATCGTTTACTATGTTTTCTGTGTTACCGTGCTATACCTGTCCTTGTCTAACGGATACCTATACGATATATCTGTCCTTGTCAGATTGCAGGCAGCGCCATCTCTGACAAGATCCGGACACTACTGTTTCATGCAACAGTGCTCTTCTTGTCATTCTGCTTGTGTATTTGCATTTGTAAAATTTGGGCGATAAATCTTTTTTCTACGCTTTGAATCTTAGTTCTACTTGCATGATATTGTTCCTACATGTTGTCCCTAGGGCGCTCTAGGACTCTTTTGCATGAATTAACTGTACAATTTTGTAATCATCGATTATTGTCGTTAGGTGACAGCTGTACGTTGCCAAAAATAAGTGAGATTTTTTAACTTTTTTTCGATTTTGATAAAAACTCGTCTGGAGCGCCCCTTCATTTTTATGCGTACTTTATTGTGTAAAAGAGTTTTTCGATTCGTAAAGCCAATTCAAAGATTTATCCGCCTAAAAAAAAAGGTACAACAGTTCTACAGACGACTTCAGGATCCCCTTAATGGATAGTTGGGCCTAAATTTATATAAGAAAAGTGTTTTTATTATTCCGCTACGTGCCCTACGAGCGGAGATATTACGATGCATAGGATAAAGTGTGAAATTTACAATTAAGATACGTCGACGTCGTTCTCCGTTTGCTGTGATCGCCACGGCGCGGCGGCGCTGCTGAGGGGTCTGATTCTCTTGTTGGCGTTCATACACCCTTGCCGTTATGCGGCGCTCTAGTCTCTACGCGTAAGATCAAGATGCGTTAGTTCGATCGATCGATCACATGTGAGGTACATGAGTAAACATAACCGTAAAGTGGCTCATACACGTCGCGAGTCCGGTTCGGCTCGGTTTTTACTCGTTTGTGGGTGGGATGTCACGGGCCGGGTTCGGCGTCCGACGAGCTAAATTTCGAGATTATTCGGGACTGTGTGTGTAGTGAAAAACGTTCAAGTCTCATTAAGCTATTCTACAATTGCGTAAGCGTAGAGTTGTAGGAGTAGGAGTAGTAGTAGTCGTGAATTTTTCAATGGATCAATCTACAATAGAGTAAAGATACGTTGTAAACTTGATTACAGCAACCTGCAATCAGAGTGCAGTTTTGTGTCTCGAAACTTAGAGCAGTACTTTCTCGTGTTCCATGATGAAAACGATGAAAACCAAAAACACCACTACAATAAAAAGAATAATTTCCAACTTGAGATCTTGAGAGCTGTTTTCACGTGTATTTCGACACAGCACTCTGATTGGTTGGCTCTACGTTCACATCTTTGTGAGTCGTGAAAGATGAAGTTTCAACCATCTTCCACAACACGCTCTACAACCGGAAGTCCGCTTTACAACCACGCCTACAACACTCTTACAACTACTTACGACCACGCTTACGCAATTGTAGAATAGCCTTTTTACATGTACGAGTTTGACTCGCGAATCAAGCTCGCCGAGCGGGCCGCTTTAGACGTCCGCGTCCGCGTCGTCGAGAAATATTCCGTCCGCGTCGTCGCGTCCGAACACTCCGAACGAAAGTGCAGTGCTGGAGTGACAGAGTTCGCGCCTTGCGGATGGCTGGTTCCTGGGATACACCCTGTGCGAGGGTCGCGAGGTTATATCTATCGTACGTATTGCTCTTTCTCGCGGTCACGCTCGCGTTTCCCGCTTGCGTTCTCTCTCTCTCTCTCTCTCTCTTTTTCTCTAATAATGACTATCAAATATATCTGATAAAATTAATCTAAATATTTTTTGTATTATAACACAAAAATTATATCTGACAGTGACATCCTTAATTAAATGTGGCAGTGTAGTTTGTATTATAAATTATTAATTGCCTTATTTTGTTACCTTTACTATTGGGACCGTGCGTAGAGACTAGTGCTGCCGCCGATATCGCACATTTTGCTGGACTAGCTGTCAATATTCGAGTTACGTAACCGTCATAACCTCTGTCGTTAAGTAACTTGAATTAATTTCACTGATGAAAAAATTGTCATTATATTACAAAACAGTTAAAATAGATTTTTTGCTAAAATTAACTGAGTTTTGATGTAAATGGAAAGCTATACGAATAATCTGTCAGTCCAGCGAGTCCATCAAATAATGCAAATTCTGGCCACCATGGGCGCTCTAAGTCCTACTTTTCCGCTATAGTATACCAGCGCACGGTCCCAATACATATATTATCTACTATGACATTCTGCCAATAGCATCGTACATGCCAAATTCTGTATCAAATCTGTTTTTCTTTCGACAAAATTTATTTATAGCAAACACTGCATAATGTGCTCTCGACAAATTTGACTTTGCCTAATATATTCATATTTTGTGTCTTAATTTTTTTAATGATTTATAAAATTATACAAACTACACTGCACATTTACGGATGTCAAACTCTCAGATATAATTCTTGTAAGTTATAATACAAAAAATATTTACATTTGATTTTATCAGACATAAATGTCGATGTCGATAGACATTATGGCGTTTGATGTATCTATAACAAAAAGAGGTTGATATCCGTACAAAATTACCTTTTACAAAAAGGTAAAAAAAGACGCCAAGCACGCGTGGTGTACCTTGAAGAAATCTAAGTAGTTATCTTTGTACCTCGAAAAAATCCAGTAATATCTTTACCTTAAAAAAACCAAAGTAATATATTTACCTTGAAAAATCAAAGTAATATATTTCTTACAAAAAAAAAGAAATGATATCTTTAAATTATGCGCCAATTAAATACAATTATATCGAAAAATAACTATTGTTCTTTTAAAAAATGTATTCCCATTAAATGAAAAAATAATATAAAATGTGAAAAATTTTAGTGAAAAAAACTTGGCGCTGCTAAACATAATAATATATATTAATGAAACAATTTCTATAAATGGAAAAAGTACTTTAATTAATGCGTGAAAGTCTCTACATTCACATTTAATTATTAATTATTTTAAATTAGTTATTTATTGCTTTTAAATATTTTAAATTTGGCAACGCCAAGTTTTTTTCACTAAAATTTTTCACATTTTATATCAATTTTTTCATTTTAATGGGAATACATTTTTTAAAAAGAACAATAGTTATTTTTCGATATAATATATATTTATTGGCGCATAATTTAAAGATATATTTATTTTTTTTGTAATAAATATATTACTTCGATTTTTTCAAGGTAAATATATTACTTTGGTTTTTTTAAGGTAAAGATATTACTTGGATTTTTTCAAGGTACAAAGATAACTGCTTCGATTTTTTCAAGGTAACACCACGCGTGCTTGGCGTCTTTTTTACCTTTTATTTATTTACTATAATAATTTTAAAAAAGTTTATTTAATATTAATATTTTACTTAAAATATTATTTAACAATAACTATTTAATTTTAGAAATCATCATTTTTTCTGTTATTGTTTTTGCTCTATAAATTTATGTGGCGATATAGGGGCCTACGGTTATGACATGTAGACAATATATACACTTACATTAAATTAAGAAGTAGTCTACCACGTAAGGCAGTTGGCTCACGATCCAGAGGTCCCGATTCGAATCCCACTA
>JASTWR010000827.1:0-76272 GCA_030770355.1 Harpagoxenus sublaevis
TATTGTTCTAACGGAAATAATGATATATGTTTTAGGCACTGACCGCGTTCTAGTCTGGTGTCCGTCGGTGGACAATTGGCGATCGCGAGACACACAAGGAGGGGTGGTACGCGCCCCTGCCGCGATCACGCATTTGAATCTATCCGGTATTGTCTTGATATAAAGTCCGCTGAGCACTGTCCGTTGTCCGTCGGTCTCCGAGGATGAGAATATTGTCCCTAGGCCGTCACTGAATTAGTTGCGAGGTGCACAGTCTGAGATATGCCGATATATCACTTTTTATTCGCTCGTTACTATTCACCGTCACGAGAGAGACACGTCCGTCTGGCACAGAGAACAGAGCCAAGATGGCCGGGCGAACTCGTCAGTACCGAGATGGGCGTCCGATCTTCCGCGATGATCGATGTCTCGACTAGTCGAGAGTCGCCTTCGGGCCGGTCTCTGATTGGTCGGCTCGAGGCAATCGCCGCGCGTGAATTGCAATGATATTTTCCGAACAATACCTTTGCTATCTTTTAAGTGTTATTTTATCCAAAATCATTATTTTATCGTTGATCAGAACTATAAATCGTTTATTTTATAATTTTTCTTTTCTTATATTTATAGGTGTAGATAGTAGTTTTGCGGTATAATGCGTTAATATTCAGGCTCTAAGAAAAGCAATTAACATGAATATAAGCTTGATTTAAAATATCGAGCGTTCCTTTCTATAGTACTTTCATAAATTAGACAAATTTGTTTATGGACAAGTTAATGTGTTTCTAATATTGTGTGCGTCTTCTTATAATAATTCTTTTCATGACTGCTTACAAGGAGGGCGCGACGGCCGGGAAACGGATTTGAATGAAACTTATTCCTGTAGTAACCCTTGACTAACAGTGAAACATAGTAAAGCGCTAGCGCGCAACTCTCAACCGTTTTCGAGAAAAAATTTTTTGAAAATCTTGCGACGCAAGTCTACCGGTTTGCTAGCGGTGAGATTCGACGAAGTGGCGTAGCCGCGCAGCTAAGGCGCGCGGCTGCTACTACGCCGCCGGCCCGGGTTCGATTCCCGTTGCTTTTGCAGATCTTTTTTTTTCATTTTTTAAAATTTGCATTAATAATAAAAACGTTGAATTAAAACAAAATAAATAAATTGAATAATTTTAACAAAAAATAAACGAAAATGCTTAACAAAAAAATTTTAATACACAGTCATTAATAGTAATTATTTCTCGCTGCTTCAAACGTATATTTATAAACAAAGGACAATGATTAATTTTAACAAAAGTTGGCACACTTTGAAACGAGATGAGAATTTTTGTCAGTCTTATTTTGAATAAAGAACGTATCTTTCTTTCTTGACGCTACGTTCATACTTGAATGATATATCTTTGTTTTAAATGTTTTTACGATAATTATCATGCAGGACATTGTGAACATATCCGCAGGGCATCGAAAGTGAGAATGAATAATTGTAAGTCATTAAAAGCCTTGTACACAAAAAATGTATTTCTATATAATATCAGTATACATATATATATGTATATTTCTTTATATTCTTGTTCATTGATTAAACAGTATAAAAAATAGTTCTTATGTTTTATTATTTCAAAAGTGCTCCAACTTTTGTTAAATTAATTATTGTCCTTTGTTTATAAATATACGTTTGAAGCAGCGAGAAATAATTACTATCAATGACTGTGTATTAAAATTTTTTTGGTAAGCATTTTCGTTATTTTTTGTAAAATTATTCAATTTATTTTTTTGTTTTAATTTAACGTTTTTATTATTAATGCAAATTTAAAAAAATGAAAAAAAAAAATCTGCAAAAGCAACGGGAATCGAACCCGGGCCGGCGGCGTAGCAGCCGCGCGCCTTAGCTGCGCGGCTACGCCACTTCGTCGAATCTCACCGCTAGCGAACCGGTAGACGCGTCGCAAGATTTTCAAAAATTTTTTCTCGAAAACGGTTGAGAGTTGCGCGCTAGCGCTTTACTATGTTTCACTGTTAGTCAAGGGTTACTACAGGAATAAGTTTCATTCAAATCCGTTTCCCGGCCGGTCGCGCCCTCCCCCTGTTAGTAAAACATTAAATGGCGGTTGTGAAACTAAGTATGGCTCTCTATAGAGAGGAAACTCGTATAATAAAGTTTAGTTTCTAACGGAAATACAAGTACGCTCATTGCGTTTGATTTGTTCCAACGGAATTTCGAATATTATTATAAATAAATGCTTTTCTCGTAATCCTTGATTCATTGCCAAGTTGCATAACTATTCCATCAATTTATTCTTAATTCTAAATTATTTTTATAAATTTTATGTAAGGTTGTAACCGGGCACGGGAAGCTACGCGTGATAACGACTCTTCATTTAATCTTCCGAAAATCTTGAAAATTCGTGAAACACGGTCGCCACTCGATTTTACCCGTTAAACCGAGAAAGGTAAGTATACTACTAACCGTATCTGTCGACTAATTCCCCTTTTTCTTTGTTTCAGGTGTTCCGGACTGCTGCTGGCCGCTTGGCGTATCGTCTCACATGGATGGACCTCCTTCGTAGAAGCCGCTTACTACCAACGATGCTCAGGACCACTGGATCGTCACGGATGTCTCACCATCAGGATCGTCGCAGAATCGCAGGTAAGTATCGTATACCGTATACGTATAACGTAATTAATGTGCATTTACTCGCACTTAATTTTTTTTTCAGGAACGGTGATCTCGCATGTATCTACCGCTTGGAAGGTGACTCAGGACAGGTCACAGGATATACTGGATATCGCAGAATGATTTCATACACTGAGGATATCACTTTTGTATAACAATGTATTTATTCAATAAATTCAGAATAAATAGTCATTCAGTTCGATCAACGATGATTTACACAGTCACTCGTGGTGTCTCACCGTTATCGTATATCACAGTTCGCGTGTCGCGTGTAAAATTGACAATTTTGGAATAATGACGTAATTTCGTCCGCAACATGGGTGTCACCGGTTGTTGTGAGAATATCACGTATTCCCCCGCGTGATTGTCCTTTGTTTCGTACACGGATGTGAATGTTCGCACTATTCGCATAAGTCGCACGCACTTATCGACGATACGTGATATATCCGGATATCGCTCCGTACGCGGGTCTCCCCGGTTGTATCGAGAACCTTCGTAACGCGTCAGAATGGGTTGCTTGTACGAGATCTCCCGGCGGACTGACCTTCGATATGCGTATGTATCGCACTATCTTCACTTCTCGCAGAATATGTAATATTCGCGTTATACCGGATATCGCTCCGTACGCGGGTCTCCCCGGTTGTTACGAGAACTTCGTTTCGTGTCAAAAGATGCTGTCTCTACGAGCTCTCCCGGCGGACTAACCGTTATCGATATGCGTATATCTCACGCTATCTTTCACTATACGCGCAATATATAATATTCGCGTTGTACCGGATATCGCTCCGTACGCGGGTCTCCCCGGTTGTTACGAGAACTTCGTTTCGTGTCAAAAGATGCTGTCTCTACGAGCTCTCCCGGCGGACTAACCATGAGCGCTCGCTCGCTACGTCGCACATCCCCATCCTACGCAGTACCCCCACTCTTGTTTGTCTCGAGTGATGATGACGTCATATCGCCTGATCGTTGCTACGCAGGAAATCGATAAGTCCGACAAACACGTCGGAATTTCGCACGACTGTCTCTTTCATATCTTCGCTAATGCTGGAAACCATCTTCGAATATATTTATTCGAAGATTCACATATGACATATAACATGATTTATGCATGAATTTACAGGTACAACGTAATTTCGCTATTTAAGGATGTAGAACGGTCGCTCTTTGGTATAGATGATTCTTATTACCTAATATCACGGGAAATGACGTGTTTTCCCGGTGATGACGCTCAAACCGGAAGTTAGCCTTCGAACGATGCGGCTTCAACGGGAACGCTATATTAGCGCTATTTAAGATCTACCAGGAACGTTCGAAGTCTTTATTTGTCAAAATACATCTTGAACAATGATCTAGCCACTCGAATGTCGGATTCGAGCGGGACCTTGACAGGTGCTCTCGCTAGGGCCTCGTGATCACCCCTATATAGGTGTTTTCCTCGTGGATGATCCCCAGGTCGACTTCCTTGTTCAGGGTTCGGAGGACGACGGGAGTCGGTCCGTTGGGTTCCCAGGGACTCAATTAGTCGATCCCCGTTGTTTGTTCCTGAAGAAGATGTCTGTACCGGAAGTTGGCTATGTCCCGGTCGGATCAGGGTGAAACTCGGTATATATGCTATTTGGGACCCTAATAGGCCATCGCCGTTGGCCGTTTGTCCGCACGACGTCTGAACAAGAATCCAGCTATTGGCCGATCGAAATTTTAATTGACCCTTATCAACGTCCTAATTGACGTCCAAAGAACGCGTTGGTATCGTTGATCTCATCGGATCTTGTCGACAAAGCGTTTTCTCCGTCCAAGCGTCGCACTTGGTCGGAAGCGCGATCAGGATATACGCTGACACTTGTTTAACGCTGAATCACGGGTTTTTCCCCTTTTTGTACGCGTTTCCGCGCGGTTTTCGCATGTAAATAAGCGAAACTCGAAACAAAAGAATGATTAAATGGGGAGAAACCAAAAATTTAAACTAATATAATAATATACTCGATGTCGGACGTGGTAGCCGGCACCGGATTATTCTACTTTATGCCACGCTTGGCGCGTCGGTCTCTATATGAGATCATATGTGGACGCTCGTGATAACGATGCGCCTCTCTACACGCAACTTAACTCTATTGCCTTATTATCTAAACGATACGAATAGCGCGCATCTTTATCTATATATATATATATATAGGTATGTATATATAAACGAGAGAAAAGAAAACTAAATATATCTGGGTATTATACCTTTACGCGACAAAAGAAAATAATAAACAATAGTGCAACGCGAACAACATTGAACGCGAGGAAATGTAGGCTGGACAGCTCGGAGACTCACTCCGCCTCACCTTCTTCCGGCCTCGTCTCTGGCGGCACCGCTGCAGCCTCATCCGGCTGCAAGGTTATGTATGTCTTATCACACGAACGTTATTTATATTGATATTAATATTAATATTGAGCTTTACGAAAGCGCGAATAACATTTAAAAATATTTAAGCACAATTATATAATATTTAAACTAGATTATATATTAGAGCTTAAAGTAAAAAATAAATTTTGGCTTTGGAACGTCACATATGCTATGGTAACACTCAGTCCAGAGATGAAAGTTGTCCGGTTCTCTTTGCTTTTCGTAAAATGTCAAGAACACGCAGAGCGCTCGGTTTAGCAAATTCTCATATCTGGCTTGCGCCTTGCGCTATCGGAAGCAAATTTCGTCGCGTGCGCAATTGACCGTGACTAAGAGACATTGCAAATAACCCTGCTCTATCTGGGAGTAGTATCTTGCGCGTTCATGTAGTACTAACTTGGATGCGTCTTTGAGAAATAGCAATTATGGTGGGTTCCGGATCGTTATACGGCTCTTCGTCACTTTCGTTGACAGTTCGTAAGAAACTGTTTAGGAAACGCGTCTTTCGCGTGGGCGGTGGTCGCTTCTCTGCACCCCGCGAAGAGGAACGCGAACGAGCCTTCCGCGTATCCCCACTATTCGACGAAACTGAATCTCGACGGGATCAAGTTTCCCGTGACTGAGACAGATCTCGGGTTCGAGCGACTCAACGACGTATCCGTCAACGTCTTCAGCGAAAGAGAGGAAGGGCGGAAAGGCAACATGATCGTTCCTCTGCGGCTCACCGACGACAAGGACAGACACGCCAATATGCTGTATCTGCCGGATTCGCGCAACCGCTCGAACGTTGGCCATTTCGCGTGCATAAGGAATCTGTCGCGACTGGTAGGACGCCAGCTGAACAGGGTCCAGAGGAGGATGCACGTATGCGATCGGTAGGTATCGCGCAAAAATCGCGCGAAGGAGGAACGCGGGGTATTCACGCAAGCGCTTTTTTTTACAGATGTCTGCACTACTTTTACACGAGCGCGAAACTGACCGCTCACAGCATTGACTGCGGAAGGATGAACGATTGCGCCATCGTTCTCCCGAGCGACGACAAGTGGTTCTTTTTTCGCAACCATAACAAAAAGGAGCGACTGCATTTCGCGCTGTACGCCGATCTCGAGTGCGTGCTGGAAAAGGAAGGAGAGATAGACGCGGCTAACGTTAACAGCTTCGCCTATCAGCGTCACAGAGTCTTCAGCGTGGGATACTATCTACGCTCCGCGCACGAAGAGATCCCGTCCGCGTACAGATTTCATCGCGGCGAGGACTGTCTGTCGTGGTTTGTCAGCGAGCTCAACGATATCGCGCGTCGCGAGAAGACGTTTCTCCTTACCAACGTGACCATGGCGGAATTAACTCCGGAAGAGTTACGTGATTTTTGGAGCGCGCCGCGTTGCCACATATGCGAGAGACCGTTTGGACCGGAGGATCAGCGCGCGCGCGATCACAGTCATCTTACCGGGCGTTACAGAGGTCCCGCGCATCCGCGCTGCAACTTGAATTACTCAGATTCGCATGTCATTCCCGTGTTTTTTCACAATCTGTCGGGTTACGACGCTCACTTCATCATCAGGGATCTGGCCAACGGCTTCGAGGGTAGAATAGATTTGCTGCCGATCACCAAGGAGACGTACATATCGTTTACGAAGAACGTGAAGGACGCGTCGGGTGAAGGATGGAGAAACTGCGCGAAGCTGCGATTCGTGGAATCGTTCAAATTTTTCAGCGAGAGTCTCGAGAGACTAGCGTCGTATCTCGACAAGAGCGATATGCGAATTGCGCGGTCGGAGTTTTCGGAGCTCAGCGCAGAGGATTTCGACCTGCTCACGCGCAAAGGCGTGTTTCCGTACGAGTACGTCGACAGTCTCGACAAGCTGCTGGAAACGGAATTACCGCCGCGAAAGGCCTTTTACAGTTCATTGACCGGCGAGACCGCAACTGATAGCGATTACGAGCGCGCGGGCAACGTCTGGTGGCGTTTTCACGTCTAGCATCTCGGCGAGTACAGCGATCTGAAGACGGGTGCTTCTTCTGGCGTACGTCTTTGAAAATTTTCGCGACACCTGCGTCGAGAGTTACGGATTGGATCCGGCGCATTATTACACTCTACCGGGATACGCGTGGAACGCTATGTTGAGATACACGGGCGTGCGATTGGAACTGCTGACCGATATCGATATGGCGTTGTTCGTGGAGCGTGGCGTGCGCGGCGGTCTCAGCCAATGTTCGAACAGGTACGCGCGGGCCAACAACAGGTACATGCCGTCGCACGACTCGTCGCGACCGTCGACGTATCTCATGTACAATGGGGAGCAGAAATGAGTTCCGAGCTCGGTGCAGAGCGGTGTAGATGAGCGCGCTATCTCTAGGTGGGTTACCGACCTACTTACAGCCACGGTCGATAAAAGGTTCAAATGCAGAACCGCGAACGCCTAAAAATGGTCAGTCGCGCGTATTGCTCGCGCGTGCATTTGATGAAAAGAAACATTTTTAATAAAATTTTATACACACAATTAATATTTATTACATAAAATATAACAATCACAGGTGATTATGTTGTAATTATAATCACAGTCAGTCACGCTGTATTGCTCGCGCGTGCATTTGATTAAAAAAAAACATTTTTAATACAATTAATATTTATTACATACAATATAACAATCATAGGTGATTATGTAATTATAATTATATTATGCATCTGTAACTATATTATTCCACCGACTAAGTATGTGTTTACCGGAATAATATAATTACAGATAATATGATAATTATAATTACAACATAATTCCCTATAATTATTCTATTGTATATGTAATGCATATGAATTACATATGTATACGTATGTAATACACATATATAATACATATATATATAAAAAATTGTTTTGCAATATTTTATGATTTTTACGATGTCGCATTATTTTCAGTATCTTATTTATAAGTAAATGAAATATTAAAATTAAATTAAGTAAATTAAGGATTAATCGGATACGAAATCTATTTTGTAATATTTCATGAATTTATAGATTCTTCTAATTTCAACATTAAGTTTATAATGCGATTTTCATCCATTTTTGCTGTTTACAAAATGTAATTATCTATTTCCTAAAATTGAAATATCTTCTTATAAGAAGAAAATATTTTTATATGCAAGCGATGGTATCTCGTGTTTATGGTAATTGGATTATTTTCTGCGAAAGAGGAAGCCATTTTTTATGTGCTATGGAAATTGTGAAGATCGAAATATATAAAGTCTGCAATATTATCACGTTACTGTTAGCCAATATTTTCACAAATATTATATTATTTTTATTATCTTTTTTATATACTAAATAAACGATTAATCGCGGATGGAAAGATATTTGTAACATAATATGTTGCCGAGATGTTCCGAAATGCCGAGGATGTTCCTTGTCTTAATGTTTGGTGGTTCTGAAAAGAACCGATTTGGTGGTTCTAAAAAGAACCGATTGGATGTTGCTGAGATGTTCCTCGTCTTAATATTTGGTGGTTCTGAAAAGAACCGATTGTTTTGCTTGGCCCTGGAGCGAATTTTAATAATTCGTCCAGTAACCATTTCTCTCGATCACCTGATGCAGTCGTCGATCGATGGACTGACGAAGATTGGTGAAGAACTCAGGTTCGTCCCGAAGCGCTTCCCATGCATTCCTCGCATGCTCAAACAGAGCTTGTCTGGTTCTCTCATGACCAGGATCCCACGTATTCACAATTTTAGCCCAAACATTTTCTATTAAATTGAGATCCGGAGATTTAGCTGGCCAATTAAAAACCACAATCTCTGGATGTTGTGCGAACCATCTTCGTACAATGTGGGCACTGTGAACGGCAGAATTGTCCTGAACTAATCGAATTATCGGTACATCTTCTGCTGGGAATATATTTCGGACGCTGGGAAGCATAACGTTTTCCAAAATATCAATGTATTCCACAGCATTCATATGTGCCGACGTTTCAATTAATTCACCTGGACCATATGAACTTATCCACCCCCACATTGCACAAGTGATGCGCCCACTTCGCTCTTGAGGAATAACATACCTCGGATCAAACCTACGATCATCGGGTCTCCAAACACGAAGACGTCGATCAACTGCAGAGCAAAAGACTTTTTCGTCTGTCCAAATAGTGACATCCCATTCTTCCGGAGATGTCATTAACTCTTGCAACGCAAAAGCAACGCGATCTTCGCGATGTCTTTCCGTAAGCGCGATTTTTCGTGTAGCACGACGACAGTGAACATGAGCTTCATGTAAACGTCGTCGTGCTGTCCATCGAGAAATCGGTAACTGCAATTCGTTAATGGCATTTGATACCGGAAGAAAAGGATGTAAATCTACCTGGTTGACCAAAGCATTATTTTCTTCCACAGTTGTTTTTCGTGGTCTGCGATTATGCTTACGATGATCACGCAGAGCTTCTTCACCACCTTCTTGCCATGCATCAATCCATTTTATTACCGTCCTCTCGGAACATGGAATTATGGTGCAAATCTCTTCGAGATTTACACCTCCTTCCCACAAACCGATTATACGGCCACGCTGAATTTCGCTCAACATTACTGCACCAAGTCGCGAGACAAAATGCTGACTGAGGCAACTATGCACACAGCTTTTGTTTAACGTCATTTGACAAAAGACGATCGCCACGTATGAGCGTCTTATATTTGTTGACTCGACCCGATTCGGTCAGATCAAAAGTTCGGTTTGAAACTCGATGACTCTAAACTATCATAACAGAAAGCGTTCCTTAACATCGATCAAAGATTCTTAGCATTATCGTGGCAGATTTTAATATTTCATTATTATTTTTCCGATCTTTTAATCTGACCCGAGTCGGGTCGAGTCAACAAATCGAAATTCGAAAACGCTATATGTTAGTGCACGATAGATCATATTATCGAAAGAAATGGCTATTGGACGGATTATTACAATTCGCTCCAAGGCGAAGCAAAACAATCGGTTCTTTTCAGAACCACCAAATATTAAAACAAGGAACATCTCGAAACATCTCGGCAACATATTATGTTACAAATATCTTTCCATCCGCGATTAATCGTTTATTTAGTATATAAAAAAGATAATAAAAATAATATAATATTTGTGAAAATATTGGCTAACAGTAACGTGATAATATTGCAGACTTTATATATTTCGATCTTCACAATTTCCATAGCACATAAAAAATGGCTTCCTCTTTCGCAGAAAATAAATCCAATTACCATAAACACGAGATACCATCGCTTGCATATAAAAATATTTTCTTCTTATAAGAAGATATTTCAATTTTAGGAAATAGATAATTACATTTTGTAAACAGCAAAAATGGATGAAAATCGCATTATAAACTTAATGTTGAAATTAGAAGAATCTATAAATTCATGAAATATTACAAAATAGATTTCGTATCCGATTAATCCTTAATTTACTTAATTTAATTTTAATATTTCATTTACTTATAAATAAGATACTGAAAATAATGCGACATCGTAAAAATCATAAAATATTGCAAAACAATTTTTTATATATATATGTATTATATATGTGTATTACATACGTATACATATGTAATTCATATGCATTACATATACAATAGAATAATTATAGGGAATTATGTTGTAATTATAATTATCATATTATCTGTAATTATATTATTCCGGTAAACACATACTTAGTCGGTGGAATAATATAGTTACAGATGCATAATATAATTATAATTACATAATCACCTATGATTGTTATATTGTATGTAATAAATATTAATTGTATTAAAAATGTTTTTTTTAATCAAATGCACGCGCGAGCAATACAACGTGACTGACTGTGATTATAATTACAACATAATCACCTGTGATTGTTATATTTTATGTAATAAATATTAATTGTGTGTATAAAATTTTATTAAAAATGTTTCTTTTCATCAAATGCACGCGCGAGCAATACGCGCGACTGACCATTTTTACGCGTTCGCGGTTCTGCATTTGAACCTTTTATCGACCGTGGCTGTAAGTAGGTCGGTAACCCACCTAGAGATAGCGCGCTCATCTACACCGCTCTGCACCGAGCTCGGAACTCATTTCTGCTCCCCATTGTACTTCGACGTGAACAATCTGTACGGCTGGGCGATGCGCGAGCCGTTGCCGTACGCGGAGTTTCAACGTCGACGCCCCGGAGAGCTTCGACGTAACGTCCGTGACGTCAGACTCCGCTATCGGCTACATCCTGGAGGTCGATTTTGCGTATCCGCGAGTGCTCCACGACGCTCACAAGGACCTTCCATTCTGCCCGACGCGCGATAAGCCTCCCGGAAAACGGTGCGATAAGCTCCTCGCCACGCTGCTTGACAAGTCGCGTTACGTGTTGAACTACCGTAATCTGCAGCAATGCGCGCGACACGGATTGCTCGTCACGAGGATTCACCACGGTCTGCGGTTCGCGCTATCCGCGTGGCTTCGCGGGTACATCAAGCTCAACACGGGATTCAGAACTCGCGCGAGCAACGACTTCGAGAGGAATCTCTACAAGTTGATGAACAACGCGGTCTTCGGTAAGACCATGGAGAACGTGCGAGATCACGTGGACGTGCGCCTTGTGACGCGCTGGGACGGGAGATACGGCGCGGAGGCTTTGAGCTGCGCGGGCTCGAGGTGAAGCTCTGCAAGCCGATCTACGTCGGGATGTGCGTTCTCGAGATATCGAAGACGCGCGTGTACGATTTTCATTACGACTATATGGTACCGTTGCACGGCGGGAGATGCAAGATAATGTACGCGGACACCGACAGCCTCATATACCTCCTCGAGTGCGACGACGCGTACGAGAACATGAAACGCGACATCGACAGGTTCGACACGAGCGGTTACCCCGAGACCAACGCGTACGGCATGCCGCGCGCGAACGAGAAGATACCGGGTCTCATGAAGGACGAGAACGACGGCGCCGTCATGACCGAGTTCGTGGGGCTCAGGTCAAAGATGTACGCCACGAGGGTAGCGGGAAGGAGCGACACGAAGAAGGTGAAGGGCGTCAAGAAGAACGTGGTCGCGAGAACGATAGCGTTCGAGGACTATATGCGGTGTCTCAACGACTCGGTAGAGCAGTCGAGGCGTCAATCGTGCATCCGCTCGAGGTTGCACCAGGTGCTCACCGTGTCCGAGCTGAAGCTCGCTCTCAGACCCCACGACGACAAGCGATACGTCGTTCCCGGCTCGTTCGACACTCTTCCGTGGGGATATTACGGCGCGAGGAAGAGGAAGAGAAAGAGGCGTGATGAATTATTATTATTATTATCGTAGTTTTACAGGGGTCCTTCGAGGTAGATATACAAATAATGCCATAAAGAATCGCCGAATCTGTTCGGCGACTCGTAAGAGCGAAAATATACGCAACTGCTCATTCGTCGATTCTTTGTCGCGTTATTTGTATATCTTAAAACGTGAAAAGGTTCACTCGCGTCAACGGGTAAACTTGTTTCGCTTCGCGGAAGATCGTTGGAAGAGTCCGAATCAAATGCTCTTTCGTCACCGAGGGTGGGGACGACGCGGAAAACCGTATTTGATGCACTCGAAAAAATACGCGCGTCCGATTTATCGCCGCCTCTCTTCAATTTTTTCGAGGCTATCGTTGAATCTCGTGTTTCGCTCATACGCAAAAGCTACTCGGTCAATCGTCCTATCCGCCAATGAGGCAACCGTGTCTCGCGCTCGCGAAAAAGTTCATTTCCCTTCGGGTGAGTTAGAGTTCTATGTATGTTGTCCGTTGTTCGATCTAACCAATGTTTACTTTTGATATGTACTGTGCGATACGTATATTTTTTGCGGCATTCTGGAGAGTTGGGAAATAGCTATATATAAATACCTCGTATAGAACACGATACGTCGCCTTCGGAATAGGAGCTGGATCAGAAAATTAGAACGGAAATCTCCACGAGCTACAGTGTTACACTCGAATTTGTTTCACAGGATCCTTCAGCAATGTACTTCGAACAGGTATTATATACATTCAAACATGCCAGAGCTAGATAGCTCATGAAAAAGTTCATCGCCCTTTGGGCGAGTTAAAGTCATTGTCGGTGATTCGAATCTAACCCGACCGCTTAAGAAGACGTAGGCACGTTTAAATGTTTATAATATTTGTTCAAAATATCTGACTGAATAAACAAACTCGGGTGTAACACAGCCGCTCATGGGGATTTCCATTCTGATCTTCCGATTAAGCTTCTATTTTGTTGGTGACATATCGTGTCCTATACTGGGGTGTTTTATATCTCTACTCCCCAACTCCTGACTGCCGCGAAAAATATACATATCGCACGGTACATATCGAAATTGAATATTGGAGGATCGGACAACATACGTAAAACTTTTACTCGCCCGAAAGGCAACGAACTTTTTCGCGAGCGAGAGATGCGGTTGGTTCATTGGCGGATCAAAGGATCCGCTGAGTAGGTTTCGCGTATGCGCGAAACGAGATCAACGATAGCCTCGAAAAGATCGACGAGAAGCAACAATTTCACAGATGCGCGTATTTTTTTGTTTGGATTGAAAAAACAGTTTTCTGCGCTTTCCTCATTCTCGGCGACGAGAGAGTTCAGCGATTCGGATTTTTCCTTCAAATTTTCAACGAATCTAGGCAGGTTCCCCAATGCCGCGCGTGAACTTTTCGCGCCTCAACGCGAGGTTCCCATTGTCGTGATTTTTTCCGTTGACGTGCGCAAATTTTTTTCACGTTTTGAGATATACCGCCGTCAAGAAGCTTGCGAGATAAAAGAGAGATCTCGTATGTACACTTTATTTACAAATAAATACATAAATATATTTTACAACACAGCTGCCTTATTTATCCAAAAGTTGTGCGAAATGTCCATTCCCAGCCACTTCACAAACACTTCGTCCCCTCGTCTGCGCAGCACCTTTTCCACGAGATAAACGTCGGGGTTGGACGCGCGCTGCAGCTCGTGCTCGTAGAATCCTCCGGCCATGAGCTCCCCGCGGTAGTCCTTTAGCAGATACGTCACAAGATTGGTCTGTTGTACCTTGGCGACGCGAAAGACCCTCGGTGGTCCAGTTCGGGGTGTAGCCCTTCTCGAACACCGTCTTGAACTTGCTGACGCATACCGGATTGTCGACCTTGAATCTGCCCGGAGTGGCGATCTTCGCGCGACCGTACACCGTGGACAGAAGTCTCTCGGCGACGGCAGGCGTCACGTCCGCCGGCCGCATCCCGGTCGTGCGGTGCCTGCGACGGTTGTAATCCAACAGCAGACGCGGCAGTGCGTCGACCCACGAATACGATCCGTTGAGCGTGAAGAGTCTCCACATGTCGTTTTTAAGCGTGCAATTGAATCTCTCCACAACCGACGCCTTCATCACCGAGTACGTCGAGTAGTGATTTATGTCGCGTTTCCTCGTGATCTCTCGCACGTTGGCGTTGTAGAACTCATTTCCCTCGTCCGTCTGCAGGTTCCTCGGAAACCGCGCGTCCTCGCGAAATATCCTCGACAGGACCGCGGCCACTTCGCTTCCGCTCTTGCTCATGAGCGGCAAGGCCCACGCGTACTTGCTCAGCACATCGATAACCATTAGTATGTAGTTGTGACCCTTGTTGTGTCGCGCGTATGGACGCATCTCGACCAAGTCGGCCTGCCACAGATCGTCGTAACCGCGCATCACGACGCGACGCCGCGGGAAGTTTCTTCGCGCCGGTGCGTGCAGCTCCCGCACGAGTCTTCACTTCTCGGAGCTCATCGTTGCGCGCGTGTCTCTCACGGGTAGCTCTTGTTTTTCAAGAGACGGTTAAGTTTCAGTATGTTCGCCTTCTCCTCCTCCGTGCCGACGCGCGCGCTCCTGTTCTCGCGAACCTCCGCTCTCAGCATCGCTATCTTTCTCTCGAGCTATTCCTTAGTGGCCGTTTTCTCCTCCAATCGCTGCAACTCTTTGTTCAGCCTTGTCTCGGTTGTTTTGGAAGAGTTCGCGAGATCGTTCAACGCGACCCTGAGCCCATTCACGTCGCTGTTCATCTTGCTCACTTCTTTTCTCACCGCCGACAACGAGTTTGCCTCGTTTTTTGCCGTCGAGTTCGTTCTCCCGATCTCGCGCCTCAGATTCTCGAACATGCGTTCCACCTTGCTCCTGAAACCGTTCGAATTGTCCGCCTCTTTTCTCACCGCCGCCGTCAACGAATTCGCCTCTCTCTTCACTGTCAGGTTTGTTCTCTCGATGTCCTCTCTGATATTCGCGATCGCGCGCTCGACGAGTCCTTCAAATTGCCCACCTTGCTCCCGAGACCGTTCAAATTGTCCACCTCGTCTCTGGTCGCCGACAACGACTTGTCCGTTCTCTCGCGAAACGCCTCGATCTCGCGTCTCAGATCCTCGAGCCCGCGCTCGACGTAGCTCTTGTTCGTCGCGTCGGCGGGAGAGGCTTACTTGCGCACAGTACAATTGCACACGTTGCAATTGCACACCGTGCTATTAGACACAAAAAATTGCGCACCGTTCGATTGGACACGGTTCTATTGGACACGGTTCGATTGCGCACATTTCTATTGCGCACAGTTCTGTTGCGCACCGTTCAATCGCGCACCGTTCAATTGCACACCGTTCAATCGCGCACCGGTCAATCGCACAATGTTCAATTGCCCACGAGCAATTGCGCACAGTTCTCATAAAGCGAGGTCCACCCAGCCTACCGGCGGAGGGGGTGCTGGAGGGGGGCCGAAAGCCCCCTTTGCACCCTCCCCCCCCTCCCGCGTTTGTGTGTATGTGTACACCATGTGCGTAATAGAATTGTGCGCAGTTGATCGTGGGCAATTGAACATGTGCGCAATAGAACGGTGCGCAATAGAACTGTGCGCAATAGAACTGTGCGCAATTGAACCGTGTCCAATCGAACGGTGCGCAATTTTTTGTGTCTAATAGCACGGTGTGCAATTGCAACGGGTGCAATTGTACTGTGCGCAATTGAAAGCTTATCTTCCGGATTGCCTCAGCAAACAAAATCTGTTAAATAGACGCCCGAATTGCGTCATTATACCAAACGTTCAGCAGAGACGCCCGGATTACGTCATCCACGCGCTCCGATGCTACCAACTCCTATGGTTGGCTCTCGGGCCGCTCATCGCCCGTGGTCTCCACCTTGGCTCCAAGTGTGTTCATTGACATCATTTGGGCGAGGTCCACCCTGATGAAGCCTGCTTCACTGCGTGGCGATATTACCGCCGCTACCTCGGTTGAGGCCCGCTCCATGACCTCGATCCCTGCCTGGACTGCCTCCTCGGTGACCATGTCGCCCGCCACAACTGCATCCAACAATTTCTGGACCCCGTCGTCTGGCGGATTTATCCCCGAACTCGCCCTCGGGCCCTCCGGTTCCTCAGCGGCTGCCATCGACGACACGGTCTCCTTCGCGCCCGACGCTGTTGTCATGCCCAGTATTGCGTCATCCTCCGGAGTAACGTTCCTCTTCAGCTCGGACGTTTCCGTGGAGACCTTCATCAAGGACTTTGGTTCCATAACGAGCGTATTTTGAGCACCCACTGCGCCTCTTAGCCTAACACTGCAATTGTACTCCCTTCCCCTCTGCAAACAGGACTGTACTTGTACTGGAGTTTTATAATATAATAGTGTTTAGTTTAACCTCAATTATTCATTGTGGAAACCTTGTTAACACCTCATCCAAGCTCCCAGTTTTCCTGCTCTCGCCCACCCATCCATACGAGTGACTGGCAGTGCAATACGAGTCGCACGCTACCACCGTTGGATCACCTGGGGAATAAGGCAGTGCAGTGCGAGCTGCACGCCCGTTTTCCTAAGAACTGGCAATGAGCAGCTGACCTGGATAGCAACTTTCTATATCTAAGTAATATTAAATGTTTAAAACACGTAGAGGCGGAGTAAAGAATCGCATCCGATGGCTTAACCGTCTACTTCACACCGCGCCGTTAAATCAAACGTTAGGAGTAGAATATATAGAATATATAGAGAATATATAGAGAACCCCGAATCAGGCCTCAGGCACTCGATAGTTTTACGTGACCCTCTTAATGAGGCAGATCCGTTAGGTGCGCTAGTAGTAATTTTGTCCGCTAAGATGGCTGCGCTCCCAGCTCAATCCCACCGGGCGCCGGTAAACACCGGTAACCTTTCTCGCGTCGTTTGTCGCTCGCGAATTTCATATACGCGTCCGTGGAAACAAGTGGAAGCAAGTGACAATTTTAAAAAGAAGTGTATCTGATGTGTATCAGTGTATATGCACATCATGCCGCATTGCATAGCACCGGGATGTACTTCTGGATATAAATCTAATCCAGAAAAAGTACATTTTTCGCTGTGCCTAAGGATAAAAATATGATAAATTTGTGGTAAAATGCTATACGAAGAAATGACATTACAGTTCGGTCAGGACAGTTTCTTTGCGAAAAGCATTTTTTGGCTGACGATATAATGTGGAAGCGAGAACTGACAGATTCTGATGGACAAGTGCTCGGCGTTGTAAGTTGTAAGCTAAATATTTTGTTATCCATTTAACTCAACAATATTATATTATCTTTGCCTTCATAGTTGTATTATATACTACCGAGGTTGCGAAAGGGGACCGTGCCATTGCAATTTTCGTGGACGGAAATTTCCACGCCGCTACAAGACACATCGCTTCAAGAAGCAGCACAAGAAAATCCACAAGAAGCAATGTTAGATGAGCCACCTAAATTCGATGTTACCAGTTTAGGTATTTTCAGTAACACAATAAGTAGCATTGAAGAGGTAGAAGCTGCATTAAGCACTTTGGAATTAAAGAAGATTTGTTGTGGATCGTCTGCTGCAAACAATGTAGTTATGTATGGCTCAAATATCACTTGTGTCGATAGTATTGGCACTGTACGACATAAACAATGTAAGAAACTTCTTGAACTTCTAGAAACTTCTTGAATTTTAAAACTTCAATTCTTAAATGTTATACACTCACCCATACGTGTTTTACATTGTTAGGCATATATATACCTATATATTACTTACGCATATCATTTTTAATTTTTTCAACATACAGATTGTGTATGAGATGATTCTATGCATAATGTTTTAGAAAATTATTCTTTATAACTAATTATTACTATAACTTTCCTATAAGATTTTGCTACAAAATTAGTTTTGCTATAAAATATCACATTTTTTTTAAAGTTATGTTTTGAATGTTGCGTATTATTTCCAATTTCTACATTGTATTGAAACCATTTAATAACGAAAAATTAAAACATCAGTTAAACATAGTTCTATCAATTTATGTTCCCATATAAAGATATACAAAATTATTGTATTTATAATTTAAATTTTGTGCTTATTAGTCACGTGTGATGTGAATAGAGTAATAAAAAAAGATAATTTTAGCGCAGTTGCGTTTCGAAAAGTGTTGCGGCACGGGAGTGCATCTCAGTGTGGTGTAGCCATCTTAGCGGACAAAATTACTACTAGCGCCCCTAGCGGATCTGCCTCATTAAGAGGGTCACGTTTTCTGTTAGAAACATAGGCGAGTGCCAGAGGCCTGCCCCGAATACGAGGAGTATTTCGCACGAAAGCCGGAACCTCAAATAAACGCGAGTGTTAACGAAAATATAGTAAAGCCGGGCGTAGTTCTAAAATCCATCGAGTGCATCAACCGCAAATACGTGATAAAAGTGAAGGACATAAAGGCCCACGAAGATCCTGCCGATCAGCACTACACACCATTGGCCAAGGAAGTAGCCCAAGCATCTTATCGGACCTTCCGTGACGCCCAAAGGTACAGGTTAATCCCCGTGACTATCGAGACACCGAAGATTCCTCCATCATCCATACCAAGGAACGATCCGCGACGAAGACGATACTTGGAACGACGCGCTGAGCTCCTGCACCAATACTTCGACGCGTCAACGCCTAAACACTGGGGAAGTGCGACCCATTCACTAGTCATCGGCTAACGCCCGCCAAAGGTAAGTACCCATAAAAGAATTTGCGGTATGATATATGAACGCGTCCCCGCGCACAACACCGCTTATTCTCGTTGGGTATCTCAAGCCCGTTGCGAATTTGCCAGCTTCTATAGAAGTCGCCGAGGCCGTACTCGCCTATGCGAAGAGTGTTATCGCGACATTCCCTACCTCCACCGACTCCGTTACGAGCTCGTGCTTAGACATTACCTCCATATCGGAGACCTGTACCGGGTTGAGAAGTGCTCCGCATGTCGAGATACCTTGGGAGATCACCGTTTCACCTCCACGTGTCCGGTTTGTGCCGAGATCTTAAACGATTTCTTACGAGCTGTCAACAAAAGGGGCGAAAAACCGTATAACGATCCGGAACCCACCATAATTGCTATTTCTCAGAGACGCATCTAAGTTAGTACTGCATGAACGCGCAAGATACTCCCAGATAGAGTAAGGTAATTTGCAATGTCTCTCAGTCACGGTGTCAATTGCGCATGCGACGAAATTTGCCTCCGATAGTGCGGGCCAGATACGAGAATTGGCTAAACCGAGCGCTTTGCGTGTTCTCAACATTTTACGAAAAGCAAGGAGAACCGGACAACTTTCATCTCTGCACTGAGTGCTACCATAGCATACCCCTATTACAGCGCGACCAATACGACATCCGTTTCAGGCACTACTTGCATGTCAGTTTTAATCGCGAAATAGAGACGTGTTTCTTCTGGGGAGAAATAACGGGCGATTGTCGCCCGTCCGCCGAATGCAATCTCTGTTCCTTACTCCTATCAGACCTCGTGCAACGCATAGAAGAGCGGGCGAGGAACCGTACAACACCGGAAACGCCACAATAGTCGTCGCCTCGGAAATCCCGGTACCGCGTTGCGCATAAATGTGTCCAGATAGGTACCCCCGTTGGGCGATTTCCTGCGTCTATTCGTGGTTTTATCGGCATCGAGTGACGAAGGCCGTAATCTGCAAAGCTTGTTACCAAAATAGATGGGAGCACAATCGCGTATTTTATGATAGTCTGGCATTACCTCGAGTTAGGACCGGTCAAGAATTTGCTCAGAGTGCAAGGTCTCCCTCGAAGATTTGGGTAGCTCTGCTCAGTGCCGAAGTTGCGCACAAGCCTTAGCCGCGTTCAAAGAATATCTAAAAGCAATTAACTATTTGCGAGACCCCAATAAGCCGACTCTAATTCTGATAGACCAAACTACTTGGTAACTCTGACTCATGTGTCATCGCGAATAACCTAAGTCGTGGGGATCTCTGGGGAGAAACTCCAGTTTCGTTTGACCCGAAAAACGACCGCCGTCCCGCAATAGCTCGAGTACTGTGTTCCCCAGCCGCAGCCGCAGGGACGTAATAATATTCTTAAATGTTGCCTTTATATTACTGTTATTTGTAGTCCAAATTTCACGTGTCGTATCAGCTAACTCAATTTGGTATTGTTTGCGAATTGGTTCGTATAGCTGCGGATACTGAGGTTACCTATCGGCGTATAATGTAAGCATTTTGCTGTTTGAGTGGACGGGTGGCTCATGGTGACGGTTCCTGCTCTGATTTTGCATCCAGGTTGTAGCCATGATACAAAGACAAGGGTATGCTCACTTGGTGGTAACCCATTGCGCAGAAATACGGAATAGTGGGGTTGTCACCATACTACGTCATACGCGACTGTTTCCGGAACGGTTCGAGCAGGTTCGGCTCGAAATATGGCTGCATTTCTCGAGTCGAAACTCGAGAAATGCCGACTATAAACAACGGAGATTGGATACAATTTATTTCTCGCGGTAAATGTATGTACCCCTCAGAAGATATGATAGCAACTGCGCGAATAATGAATATCAAATTCGAAAAATATCACGGATCAAATCTTCGAAAAGATCAATTAATATTTAATAAATTGGCTGATATTATACATGACAAAATACAACCAATTCAACTAACACGCGATGTTATTTATTGTGCCTCGTTCGAACACGAACATATATCCGAGTTCGTGTAATTAATCTCGGCAGATATGTGAAAGCAATAGAAAAAAAAATAGAAAAAGGAAATTAGTAAAATTACTAACAATAAAATATTTTAATACACATCTTTGTTGTTTTATTTTCCTGGAATACATTTTTTAAATTATTATTTTAAAATTTATTAATTCAATATTAAATTATTTAATTTAATGTTTTATTTCTTAATCCCTTAATTTCGCTTTTTATACATTTTTATTTAAATAATAATTTATCAAATTAATTTATTGCCCATTTCATTTACATATTTATTATTTATTTAATTAACACTGTTAACAATTTTAATACTTTATTGATTAAAAAAAAGTATACTTTATTAATAAAATATTATTTATATACAGGGTGAGTCATTTCAATCTATAAACGCTAATATCTCGAAAAATATGGAAGATACGGAAAAATGTTTTAGACAAAAGTTGTATGGTCTAAAGGGGGACATAAGATGGTGGCAATGATTTGACTTTGGATGGTCGTTTGAAGCTCACGTGAACGTCACCTTCAATTTCTTAAATGGAACCCCCTATATTGTAGTATATCGTTTGAAAGGGCATAAAATAAGAAAAATTTTGGCGCAAACCAGAGGTCGATACGTTGACCCGTTCGGGAGTTATTTAGGGTCAAAAATTGACTTTTTCCAACTTTGACTTTAAATAACTCCCGAACGGATCAACGTATCGACCTCTGGTTTGCTCCAAAATTTTTCTTATTTTATGCCCTTTCAAATGGTATACTACAATATGGGGGTTTTACTTGAAATTTTTTAGTGTCCCAGGGGACTGCAACTCAAAAATTTGAGATGGAACCCCCCCAATATTGTAGTATATCATTTAAAAGGGCATAAAATAAGAAAAATTTTGGCGCAAACCAGAGGTCGATACGTTGATCCGTTCGGGAGTTATTTAAAGTCAAATTTGGAAAAAGTCAATTTTTGACCCTAAATAACTCCCGAACGGGTCAACGTATCGACCTCTGGTTTGCGCCAAAATTTTTCTTATTTTATGCCCTTTCAAACGATATACTACAATATAGGGGGTTCCATTTAAGAAATTGAAGGTGACGTTCACGTGAGCTTCAAACGACCATCCAAAGTCAAATCATTGCCACCATCTCATGTCCCCCTTTAGACCATACAACTTTTGTCTGAAACATTTTTCCGTATCTTCCATATTTTTCGAAATATTAGCGTTTATAGATTGAAATGACTCACCCTGTATATATATATATATATACACAATTTAGCCGTCAAAGAACCTTAAATATATACTTTGTATCCCACATCTTACAATTAGTAAAGTATTTCGTATTAACGTATGTACTACATTATAGAAATTTTACAATAATGTATAACTTTTGTATAATGTATAACTTTTATGCAATGACGTCTAAACAATGGCAAAATAGTAACTTTCTATACTGTGTATTGTAAAGAAATGATAGTAACTTCGAATTTACCGCATAATGATGACGTAGAATGGTGACAATTCTGATTGGCCGTTGACCGTCACGTGATTTATATATGCGCGTAAGCATACCCTTGTCTTTGTATCATGGTTGTAGCGAGATAAATCCGGAATTATTAATTTCCACCTGTTTGGTATGTACTGGACATTCTATACAAATAGTTTCTTTTCCCTTAGCGGTATAAATCCAATATTTTCGGGGGTTGATAAAGCCTTTCAATAAGTTTCCTTTAATTTTTGTAATATTATTTCGCAATGTTCTGGTTTCGTATTTTTATTTAACAAAAGTTCCATGTTGTAGCTTACAGTATGGCGTATTTTTTTAACGGAAATGTGGCTGGACAGATGAATGTGTTGCCAGAGGATATGCATTCGCCCTCCAGAAATTCATAAAAGCTATCGGCTTCTTCGTCTATCCCGACGTGCACTGCATTGGGTCTGATAACGGCGTACTTGGTTTCGTCGGTATCCTGTTTTGCTGGTAAAGGTATAGATCTGTAAAGCTTATATTTTCCGGGGGTTGATAGTGGAATATGTAGAATGTAGACTAATCGATTGTTAAAGTAAGCGACGCGTAAGTCTGATATCTTTGTAAGGTGGTCGATTTTTGCTTCGTTTGTCGGTACGGGAAATTCCGTATGAGGAATCTGCTCTTTTTTTAATTTTGAGTTCTCGATAAATTGTGGCGAAATTATTTGGGGGTGAATTAATCTTTGTTTTCCAAATAGTATTCCGTCAATTAAGATGTTTAAATCTATTTCATGTTCCAAAATTTCTCTGTCAAGATGTTTTATAATTTCATCAAAATGCAAATGTATCTTATTTTTTACATAATCATCCATTAGATTATCGATCTCTTTCTGTACGTGTAAATGTAGCTCAGTCAGCTGCTTCCTTATCTTCAATTTGGTGTCATATAACTCCGAGTGCGTCCGCGGAGCTATTGTCTGATTTATCAGTAGCATGGCAAGATCATTAGTTTTATTTTCTGCATGCATTATCGCGGTATTTATATCGTGTGCATCTTCTGTTGTTAGCGTTCCAAATAATATTTTACTCATTTGTCTTATAAATTTCAAATCTCTCTTTTTATTCTTTAGCCTCCTATGAGTTCGTTTATGTAATTTTGATGTTGCTTTATTTTATCTATTTTGATTGATAATAGAACGAGTTGTGGTTGCGCTTTGCATATCTGAAATATTACTGCATTGTTGTCTGGCCATACTTAATTCTCTTTTAAGTTCAGTGGTTACGCCCAAAATTTCACGTAGATCGATGTAGATCACCATTTACCAGGAAATTTCGGATGCGCGTACTTCACCTATTCCCTCGTAGAAAATTCCAGGATTATTCCTTAACGTCGTCACAAAGTATTCGTTTCCCATCATCCATGATCTGCAATTGAAGCAGGCGATTTACGTGTATAATTTTTGTATTATTTTGTGAAATTAATATTTTTATATTATTAACGTATAATTTTTAAAATCGACCAAACTGGCCATGTTAAATAATAAGATGTTATCTAGAATATAGAATTTATTGCGAAAAATATTACCTCAGCCAGGGTTTGAACCTGGAGCTCCCGCTTTCCGTGCAGGCGTCGTCCCAATTCGACCACTGAGGCACATGTGGTAATATTTATCGCAATAACAAACTAATAAACACATTATCTGCGCGCCGGCTTGGTTTGTCAGACTTTTCAACGCAGCTTCTACTGGAATATTAGGAATATTAAACGACTTGAGAAAATTAGCTGTGTCAAATTTGAGAACCGCCTAACACCGCTACAAGGATTACTATGATCAAAAAATAAAAGTGCAAAATTACAAAATAGGAGATTTTGTATACCCCCCCCCCCCTCCCACCCTGTCGATCCAACATTAACTGCGTGCCAACTTGGTTTGTCAGATTTTCATACAGTATCTTATTATTTAACATGGCCAGTTGGGTCGATTTTAAAAATTATACGTTTTTAATTATTGGTTGGCGACGAGAAGTTCTTAATTTGTTTTATATTACCCTAGTAGCACAGTGCATTGGCGAAATATTGGGAAATAATATAAATGCAATATTATATATTAGGTCTGAATTGATCCCCAACATTGGACCAACATTGTAAGGTAGACCTTTCCTGTTATATAGCCAATACCTAAATAGCAATATTGGTCCAATGGCATTGAATTAATGTTAAGTAATAATATTTACCTAATTTCTTATATTAGATATTTATTGCATTTTAACATTAGACCAACATTGTAAGGTAGATCCTTCCTGTTATATAGCCAATACCTAAGTAGCAGTATTGGTCCCATGGCATTGAACCAATGTTAAGTAATAATATTTACCCAATTTCTTATATTGGATATCAATTGCTTTTTAATGTGAAACCAATATTGTAAAGTATATATCTTCTCTCGTTAAACCAATATTGTTTTAAAAACGCAATAGCATTTCGCATATTGGACCAATTTTGTGTTATAATGTTTATTCAATTTTTTATATTGGGCATTGATTGTGTTCCAACATTGGATTAATGCTCGGATTAATGTTGTACACTCATTGCTTTTTTTCTATACTAAACACCACAGACGCGCGCTATTTAGCCTTGATACACACAACTGTTAAAATATAATTGACAGTCATTCACGAAGTAAGCACAATGAAAGAACCAATCGGCATTCCGGAAAAGAGGCAACAATAAATTGATTTAACACGGCAATTTTAAGAGAGAAACCAATAATAAATTCTAATATCTGGCCAATGCATTAATCTTTTCTTGAACCAACAATGAACATTTTTCCAAATTTATTTAAATCGATATTTAAATCAATTATAATAAAAAATTGAGCACTGTAAATTCAATTGTACAACAGATTTTGTACTATATGCAACACATGAATTTACAGCGCTTAATTTAAAATTTTGCTCCAAATTCATGATCTGAAAAAATTATTATAGAACAATATTATAATTGCTTGGTCAAAATAAATTTATTATTGCTTAAAATCGATACTTTGCAATTTTTTATACAAATTGCAAAAATGTTTTCCAATAAAAATGTATTCTTTCTATTAAACATAAAGAAATATTACATATTGTTGATTTTTCTTGTAATTTTTATTTAAGGTGTCTTACTACACCTGTAAAACTATATATATATATATATATATATGTATATATATGTTATAAACATTTGTAATATAGAAATAATAGGTGTCTTAATAATGAGATTAGAAATATTACTGTTAGTACAAAATATAAAATATTAAAGCGTTTTACAAAAAAGATACTACTTATATAGAAATTAACATTTCAGGTACAACATAAGAAAAAGGTATTGTTCTCACAATACAATAGCAAAACAATTTCATTTAAATAAAAACATCTTTGCATATGTTTATATCTTTAAAAAAGTTAATGAAAAAAATAACAAAACAATTTTATTTAAATAAAAACATCTTTTCATATGTGTTATACTTTAAACAAAAAGTTAATGAAAAAAAGTTAAATACGTATTCATGTTTAGTAGATAGATAGATAGAACTGATACTTTATTTGCCCGTAGGCCTTAAAGGGCGTTTTTACGGAACGTTCCCAAACCTTTACAACTCCTCCAACTTCTTCTCCCTCCATACACAGACTGGCGTTTTGTAGGGACGTACCCAACCCTTTACAATTATCAATATTCCCGAAAACCCTGGCCCTTGTGCGACCTCACATTCTATTCCCCTCCTTCCCTTCCCTTAGTTCCTTCCGTCCTTCTATCTTGGCCCTTTTTCTCCTTTCCTCCGGCTCCTTCTCGTCCATCCTCTTCCAATACTTCCCCTCAGTCTCTGGTCCTTTGTCCGCCTGACCATCCCTTCGTCTCTCTCCCCCTCACTACCACCACCAGACCCTACCTGTAGAAAGCAAATCAGAAAAAACAAAAAAAAGAAAACAAAAGACAATCTGACTCCCCCAACCTCCTCTTCTCCTCCCCCTATTGCCCCCCCCCTGTGCCTATCGCCATCTGAAAGCTTCTCTCCTCCCTTCCTTCCTTTCCCCATTCCTTCCGTTCTTTTCTTCTTCCCTCGGAGTTCCTCTCTTTCCTTCTCAAGCTCTTCTCCACTCCTTTAGCTCCTCGTCCCATTTCAGCTCCCTTCCGTTCACCCAAATCCTTCTTCTCGTCATCACCACCGAATTCCCCTCCCTCCTTTCCTACTTCGCCTTGTCCTCTAATCTCCATCTCATTTTCCTCTCCTCTCTTGTCAGCTCCTCATCTACCATCACCCCCCATTTCTTCTTCAGCTCCCATCTCTTATCGAAAAGTTCCTCCTTGTCTTCTTCCTCTTCCATCTCTACCAACAACACCTCCTTTCTCCCTTCGCTTCGTATCTCCAGTACACCTCTGATTTTAGGCCTCCTGTCCAACGCTATCTCTGTTAACGCCTACACAAACCCCCTCCTTTCTCTGGGTCCCACGCCTTCCACTCCGCTCCACACTAATGTTCTCCTCCTTTTCCTCTCCCTTTCTCTCTCCTCAAATTCCTCCCTGTGCGCTCTTTCTCTTTCACATCTCTCTCTCTCTTTTCTCACTTCCTCTGCTCTCCTTCTCACTGCCTCCCAGACATTCCTCTTCTCCCCATTACAACTTCTTTCTAATTGTTCTTCCTCCTTGTCGTCCAAACCTGTCTCTTCCATACTGGAGCCCCTCTCCGCAATCCCTCGTCTATAACTCGCTTCCGTCTCACCCTCCTTCCCCTCACCTCCTCGCCTACCTTCCGTGCTCTTCTCCCTCCACGTCCCTCCCCTCTCACTTTCTTCCCTCCTGTATCTCCTCCTCCCTTCACTTCTCTCTTTGTCTCGTCTCTCCCCCGACCTACCTCTCTCATCTCTTATCTTATCTTCGTCTGCTCTCACTCGCTCTCTGTCGCCGTCTCTCATCCAACCTCTCTCCGTCCTCACCGTTTTCCACCTCTCCCCTTCCTTCACATCAGCCTTTGGTCTCGCTCCCCTGCATTTCTCCTCATCCATAATTCTTCTTCCAACCTCTTCTTTAATCTCTTCCTTCACTTCTTCTGCTTTTTCGTTATCTCGCTCCCTCCTTTTACCATCCATCTCCCCTTGCGCGTTTCCTTCCTTCCTTTCCCCCTCCTCCTCACTCGTTACCTCGTCCCACCAGCCCCTGCCCATGTCGCTCCATCCTTCTACGCTGCTTTTTCCTCCTGCACCTCGATTTTCTTTCCTCCCTGTATCTATGGAGCCTTCACCTTCTCTCTCTCTCTCTCTTCATTCTTCCAAACTCTCTCCACCCCCCTCTGCTCGTCACTCTCGTCCCTCCCTTTTTGCATTTCCCCTTCTCTACCCCGATTCACTCCTTTCTTCTCTACCTCCGACCTCTTCAGCTGCATCTTTATCTCCGTCATTTCCTCTCTCAACCCCTCCCCCACCCGTCCTACTTCCTTCCTGAGTTCCATTCCTATTCCTCTAATCTCCTTTGCCAGCTTTTCCATCCACCTCTCCATCTCGATCGTCAGTCCCTCCACACCGTCCCTTCCTTCCATCTCTCGTCCCTCTCCTTGCATATTCTCTCTACCTGTTGCTGAACAAACGAGACTGTCAGTTACGGGCTTACTCACTTCGCGTCGCTCCTCTCCTTACTGGCTCTCACTCTCCTCCGAACTCCCGGCCAGCTTGCATATTCCGCTATTATCGCACGCATGTCTTACCGTTTTTCTGCCCGCTTCTCACTTTCTAGCCGTCCATTTACCCCTTCTTATACACCGTCACGAGGTACTGCCGCCGCCATATCCGCCTTCCGAATCTGTAAATACCTGCGTTCGTAAACCTCAATTCAGCGTCCCGCATGGCTGCCAACCCTGTTGACAACCAGCGCCGCCCCATTCCGCTTCCATCCTCCTCTCCGCATAACCGTCTGCGCGCCACTATCGCTCCTCTTCACGTTGCATGCGCCTATCTTCATTTCGTCCACATATGTGCCGCACGCGGTGCGCCGCCGCCGCCCGGTGAGGGTACACCATCTACGATACCCATACTCTCTCTTCACCTTGGCCCCCACCAGACGCCGCGTAACGCACCGCCTCGGCCACGTCAGCTCTGCTGTGCGCATATAGGTATTCTTACCTCCTTCCCTGTCCAAATTCCTCTGCGCGCATGCTCCGCTCTCCTCTTCCGGTTTCCTCTTACTCCGCTCCTCCATCGGCTCTCCCCACTTGCCTATCCTTGCTCCGACTTAACCTCTTCATCATCCTTCCTTTTTATCCTTCATCGACTGCTCCTTCCATCGACCTTCTTTCCTCCTCCATGCGCTCCACTTCCTTCGATCTTCAATTACCTCTATCACCACTTTTTATCACTCTCTTCTGCTTCCTGCTCCTCCATTCCCTTCCAATTTTCTCCTTACATTTCGGAGCAACCGTCCATCACACGCGCCCGACCGGAAGCCCCGCATTCATGTTTAGTAAATATTTTAAAAGTATTCTTGTAAATAACTGAAGGAACACATTAATTGGCTGATTGTGAGTTACATCTTTCTTTTCTTCCTCCTTCTCTATCTCCGTTTTCGGCAAGAGATATTCTTTTAAAAATTTCACTTCTTGTTGCATTTGGTAACTTTTTTGATACTATATCTATAAACAAAAAGAAAACTTATTCAAATAGTCTCTTTTGTAGTACAAATAGTCTTCTTTTATAGTATAAGGGCAGTAAGTATAAAAACAATTTTACGTCCTCAAAATATACTAAATGCAATAAGGTATAAAAATTCAAAATAGAAAGAATCTTTAATTGAAAAATAATATTAATATGTCAATTATATATTACTATTTTATATATATGTATATGCACATATCAATAAATTATTGCTAATTTAAACCTAAAATAGAATAGATTTCTATCAAAAATATAGTTTACTTCTAATTAGAATTAATAAATATTTTAAACCTCAAATTCTTTTATAGAATATTATTGTAACATTATAATTATTATTATAATGGAAAAGAAGTAAAACAAAATTTACCAAATACTGCAGCAGCAATTTTTGTAGCGGAAAAATCACGTTCTTTTTTCTTCCCGCAACCACTGAACTGTATGGAAACAGCTTTTTTCATAATCATTTTCATTACTGATGGTACCAACTGGTTAACTGATTCGCCGGACGCAAGATTGAGATATCTTATCTGAAAATTAAAATATTGGTAAACGAAATATACATATTTATTTAAGATAAATAAGTTTTTTGGAAAATTACGGATTATATTACAATATTTCTATTTTATTTTATGGTATTATTTAATAAAGAATCTAATAATCTGAATTTCTGTACTCGTTTTTTTCTATGCTTGTATGCAAAATATAACTAAGATAACACATGCCCATCCAAAAGTGTTATAATATTAACTCTAGCTCGCCACATTTTAGTCCAGTGGACCACTAAACATTTTTCGGTGTTTAGTTTTCACATAATAACATATAATTTTTTAGTTTCTTTATAATAATTTTAGTTAGAACTCCAATCATTTTCTTGACCTGATATTATCATAAACATCTTATTCAGACTCTGCATTTACAATTCTTACATCACAAGTTTAAAAATATTAATTAAAATGAAAATGATATTGCAACAAAGTTGAGCGGTTTCAAGGATTGGAGAGTGGCGACTTAAGGACTCGAAAATAAGTGGCTAGCTAGGGTTAATCAAATAATGAATGATTTAATTTTATTTCATTATTTTATTTTATTAAATTTTTACCAGAGATGCAAAATCCTCTTGAGAGTTTGCCAAAGACTCATTAATTTCGTTGAAAGATTCTATAGAAGTAATTGGAAGTAACTGACTGAATTTATTTATATTTATATTGTTATTTGCCATCAGTAAAGCATCTACTCTTGCTTTGGTCTCTTGCTGAGCTTTTCTTAATGTGGTCATTTCAAATTTCACTTTTCTATAAATGTAAAAATCTTAGTTAGAATTCCTGTGTAAAAAAAGATATGAAAGGTATAATGCTTATACTAACAAAAACAACTGTGTAAAAAGTACAATTTCTTCTTATAAAAATCTTATACATGAAAGTCGAGATGTAAGCAACAGAATCTCACCCCCTATAATATGTTTAACATTTTGTGGACCTGTAACTGCGCTTTCTTCAGTTCTTATAGCGATGTCTGCTCTTTCATTTTGTTTATACATACAACAGAATTGTTTGTAATTTCACATTCTATTTGTAAATTTTCCTGATATCCAACTTGTGTTTGTGTAGAATCTTTAATGAGAAAATGTATCAGATTTTGAAAATTTTTTAAAAAATAACTGAATAATCTGTTGAATAATTTCTTCTGGCAGAAATTTAAAAAGACATTAAAAACAGCTGGAACACATAATATTATTTTATTAAAAAATATACTGAATTATTGCAATAAAAAATATGTTATTGTCAAGAGACGGTAGTGTCTCGCGCCAGTCACGCGCGCAGCAAGACCGTCTCGTATATCTTTACGCCAATATGAGAGTACCTGAGATTTTGAAATATCAATAATATAATCAAATTGAATTAATAAACACGCCATTTATAGTCTAGAAAAAACTAACTTAACCTAATCTGTATTATGATGACAATATAGGCATGTTCTTTTTAGCTAAACTTCTTCTTTTTCTTTTCGCGTTGGAGAGAAAAAGAGAAAAGATAAAATATCGTACAAGTTCAGCTAAAAAAAAAACAGGTCTAAAGATGTTGCTTATTAAAAGATGTCAAGCGTAAAATGTAGTAAATGTATACATTGACTAGTAATAACTGTATAATGATTTTCACGCTTTTACTGTACTGTATATGTATATATAATATCTTACCTTCAGATTCAGGAAAAGGTGGAACAACGGGACGTGAAACATTTTCTGAGTCTGTTATAGTTTAACCTTCCGAGCTCGTTTTTTTGCCTGTGGTTTTTTTTGTGCTTTCTGTGTTTTTCTGTGTGCTTTCTTCATCCGAAGATGAAGATGTCATGGTAGGATTAATAGGTGAAGATAAAAATCGAGTAGGTGATTTTTTTGTCGTTTCGATTGTCTCACAATCATCAGGCGGATCCGAGTCACTGCTCAATTGAGATGTATCCTCTGCTATTTGAGCTTTTTTCTCAGCTTCAGCGAGATTTTCTATAAAAAAAAGAAATCTTTATTTAATAAATGTTTGATCAAGTAATGCAAAAGTTACAGAGTTTAAAAAGGAATGAATAAAAAAGTGACTATACCTGCTTCTGACAAAACTCTTATCTTAACAGGAGACCAATCGGTAGTGGGTTCAGTACGTTTCTTTAGATATTGTTTTAGATTGACGGAATTATGCCTTTAGGCCACATGGCAGTTTTTTTATCAGATAAAATCCAAGAAGGAATAATTTCGACTGAGTTCTCTTCGCTGAACTCTACTATTGAATAATTACTATCAGTTCCCAAAGTATTGACCTTTCCTCTTGGGACCTGGGACATGCTGTATGTATATACATATTATTAACTTATTTAGCGATTACATAGAATAATTACTCATCTATGTATAAAAAAAATTCTTGTATTACATTTACTATTTTATCTTTATCGAATAATCAAAGTATTTCTGCAATAGTTAAATATTTATTATACATAGAACAATGCTATTACAAAAGTACAAAAATGTTGCGAAAATATATTTTTCATTAATACAAAATATATACGATATACATGTATCAAACGAGTGATTCCTATCTAGACATATATGTATATTATATATATATTATACTAACGAAAGAATCATACATTTAAAAAAATATATACATAATATATATATATATATATAATATATAATATATAATATATAATATATAATATATATAATACATATAATATATAATATATAATATATAATGTACATATAATATATATAATATATATATAGCGGGTGTCCCAGGAGGAAAGGTCAATACTCTGGGAGGTGATAGTATCGGTCATTTTAATTGTACTGTTTAATTGTAATTCAATAGCTCTATCGCGGAAACCGCTCAGAATAGGACTCGTTCATATGAACATTTTTTCTTAAAATGACCGATACTATCACTTCCCAAAGTATTGACCTTTCCTCTTGGGACCTGGGATATGCTGTATGTATACATATACATATTATTAACTTATTTAGCGATTACATAGAAATTGTGTGTAAAAGAGGGTATGCAATATATGATGTATTGTCCTGAAATACAATGCATTTTGCTTTTATTTGTGACAAATTAATTATTTTGAATGAATCTTGTAATTTACTAATTCTGAATATTTCTAATTTTTTATATTCACAAGGAAAATTGAAATAATTATCGTATTCTATAAACTGCTTACAAATTAAATTGGTATGGTGTATCTGTTGTAAACTTTGGATGATATTACAAATCTGTACAATAGTCACATCTTTCATAATGCATAACAATCAAAATCAGAATGATGACGAATTATAAAGTGATATTTATCAAAAATTATTTCTTCATATTGATTTACAGAGCTTTCTTCGTAATCCAAATGCGGTCCACGTTTGTGCTAACGTTTAAATTCCCGCTTACAGCTATATTTGAAAGAATTGAAATAATTGCTTTCCGAAAGTCGTCGTGACAATTGTGATAATGGATTATTCCCAGAACGAAGAGATTTTTTTATCTTTCCAAGAAAATTTTTGAAATCAAAAGCACTTATATATCATCCAATGGTTTAGCACAATTTCTTACATCATCTGGGAGGTGAATGAGACTGTGAATGTTGTAAATTTTACAGCCCGGTCCATAAAAGTCATCGAATGTCGTAACAAATTGTATTAACTGCTAACTGTGTATGGGAAAGAATAAATATAGCTGTATGAAGAAGTTTGAAATGGTCAATATGATTATTGGAAATAAATCCTTGAAAAACAAAAGGTCCATTATATAAAAGCAACAGACGTAATTCTGTAGCTTTCCAATTTTTAATTTTGTGTAAGCTTTGCGGTTTTCTTGCAAAATATATACTGGAATATGCTTACGCAACGACTGTAATCTTTCTGACAAAAGATTAACTCTCCTTGTATCTAACTTACAATAATAATTATTTCCCTGTACTAATTGCAAAAGTATTCTTTTCACAATTCCTAAATAAACTAAGTGCATTGGGTCCAATATAAATCCTGTAACCATGGGAAAATTGATTTCTGCTAAAGGTGAAACACCATTGTGATGCTCGACTTGCGTTTGTAGCAAAAAGCTTTCATTTGTTGTTAATTCGGTATCGATTTCGTTAAATATCGTCGCACCAAATGGATGTGTTCCTTTTTGTATGCATCTTTCACAGCCATAATTTATGAATCTCATTGTCGCTCTGTTTTAGACGCATGATATTCCTTTCCCAAGGCCAAATTTATCATACTAGGAGATTTTAATCTGCCAAGCGTTGACTGGCATCGGAATAACTTTGAGGATATAAATGGATTTCATCCTAAACAGCCCAATTTAGTTTCTGAGTATTTTACTCTTTGTAATTTTCGCCAATTTAATACTGTAAGGAATGCAAGGGGCAATATGCTCGATCTCTCTTTCTCATCTTTTAATGGCCTTCAAATTTGTGCTGCCCATGAGCCTCTGTTACACTTTGCGATGCATACCATCCTGCCTTTGAATTCGCACTTCCTCTCTCTGTGTCGGCTCAAATGTCTACTAACTCTTCTCGTAGACTCTGTTTTGCACGTGCCGACTACTCTGCCATAAATGACTACATGAGCTGTATTGACTGGGATTCTGCTGTCGCAGATATGTCAGTTAATGAGGCAACAAATTTTCTTTATCTCCATATTAACCACACAATTTCTTCGTTTGTTCCGTCGTACACCTTCGTCGAATCAACTTATCCAGCCTGTTTCTCTAAAGATCTTATCTCATTGGTGAAGGCTGAAAAAGCAGCGCATCGAAAATATAAATACACTAATTCTTTCAGTGATTACCTTGCTTTCTCTCACCTTAGGGAGCGTTGCAAGGCTCTGTCTGCTCAATGTTGGACAAACTTTATTACTAAATCTGAATGTACTATTATTAATGACACCAATATCTTTTGGAGATTCATCAAAGACGTCAGAGCATCCGAGCCTTGAGCCTCTCAGATTCTGCATAACGATCAAATACTTAATGATAATGTACTCATTGCTAATTGCTTTGCCGATTATTTTCAATCCATCTATACTAGCAGTGCTGACATCAATGCAAATTTTGATGTTGATTCTAGTTTACACTCGGTGGATCTTTCATCCTTGGACATAACTATTGACGAGGTACTTAATGAAACAGATAGTCTTTCGTTGAGCTGTGCTGCAGGTATAGATGGCATTCCGCCGATATTTTTAAAATCATGCATCTACATTGCCTCTAGAATTTTGTGGCTAATCTTCAACAAATCACTGAAAGATGGCATCTCTCCTACTCAGTGGAAGCAGTGCCTTGTTTCTCCAATTTTTAAAGGGGGTGACTGTCAAATAATCTCCAATTATCGCCCCATCTGTAAACAAAGCGTAATCCCGAAAATCTTTGACTGTATTGTTGCCCGTAAACTCACCTTGCTTGGTAAAAATGTCATTATCAAGGAGCAGCATGGATTTGTGCCGAGTCGCTCTACGACCAAAAATCTTGTTGAATACTTTAATTTCTTAACAACTGCTATTGAGAATGGATCCCAGGTGGACGCTGTTTACACTGACTTTAGGAAGGCCTTTGATACTGTTAACCATTCCATTTTGCTTTGTAAACTCCGTGCTCTTGGGTTCGGAGGCTCTCTCCTGCGTTGGATAGCATGTTTTCTCTCCAACAGGACTCAAGTCATAAAGTTTATCAACTGTCTCTCTAGGTGCATAACTGTAAAATCTGGTGTACCGCAGGGCTCTCATCTTGGTCCTCTCTTATTTATTTTATTTATCAATGACATTGCGCTGTTCATCAAATCTTGTAAATTTTTATTATATGCTGACGATCTTAAGATATATAGATTAATTAACGGTCCTGCGGATACACTTTTATTGCAACGTGACTTATTTGGGCTTGAGGTCTGGTGTAGAAGGAATTGTCTTCAGCTTAATATCTCCAAATGTTTTGTTATTCATTTTGCACGTAAGTTAAACCCACTTTTATGTAACTACACTCTTGATGAGTTGCCCCTCCCGATTAAAAGTGACGCTCGCGATCTCGGAGTTATTTTCAGCGCTAACCTAACATTCAACAATCATATTCACTCGGTTGTCGCCTCTGCGTATAGAACACTGGGTTTCATTCTCCGCTGGGGCAAATTTTTTAATAATTTAACCACTCTGAAATTACTGTATTGCGCCCTTGTTCGTCCTAAGATGGAGTACTGCTCGGTCGTTTGGTCTCCTTATTTTAATTGCCAGCGTACCTTAATTGAAAGAGTCCAACATAAATTTTTACGTTTGTCTGCTTATAGGTCAGGCTGCCCCATGGCTATCACTTGCCATGACTACAGCCCCATATTAGCTAAATTAAACTTGCTCTCTTTAGAGAATAGAAGGGTGATGCTTGATCTCGCTTTTATCTTCAAGCTTATAAACCGTCTTATTGACTGTCCTGACTTATTAAGTTTTGTTAATCTGAATGTTCCTTCTAGAGACCTGAGGCAGTGCTCCATCTTTCATGTAGAGTATCATCGAACTTTGTACGGAGTAAACGCCTGCGTTTCCACATTAATAATTACAGCAAACAGCTATTCGAATTCGCTTGATTTTTTTAACGGCTCTATAGCGGCTTTTAAAATTAAACTTTGTCGTCTACTCTCCTCGGCATAAAACGATTTCATGTTGTTATATTTTATCTGTATTTTTGGCTATTTGCTTACGTAGCAAGCTGTCTTTGTTCCTTATTTTGAATAGTGTACAATTTTTATTTCTTACCTACTGAATCTTTTGGATCAATTTGTCTGTTCTGTTAACTCACTGTATATTAGAGGGTTTTCCCGTAAATAAAGTAGATTATTATTATTATTATTATTATAAACTGTATGTCCTTTCACTTGTTTAATAAAGGCTCTAGCAGGTGCATCACAAATAAAACCCGAAATTAAAACTGAATATAATTTTGTATCAATAATTATTCCATCATCGCGAAGAATCTTGTACTCATGTATAAAATCTTTAAGATATTCGTGTACATTTGAAGGTTTTGATTGACCACAGTAAACAGCCACAATAAAAGGTTCTAATTTATACAAAGATTGATTTATTTCACAAAGTATTGGCCAAAACTGGATTGAAGAACTATTGACTAATGGTATTCCATCAATATTTACGAATATGTTTATTTCTTGTAATGATTGTAGTGCAGGTACTTCAGAAAATATTTTTTTCAAATTATTAGCAATCCCAAAATAACTGTATTTACCCTCATGCATATCAAGAATATCAGCCTTTCTTTGCGTTCTTAATAAAGTTCTAGCATCACTAGGCAGAGTCAAATTACACTTTTTCAATATACGTAAAAGAGAATTGAAAGCTAAGTGAGAAATTTTAAATTCAACAGCCCACTGAGCAAGGTTATTTGATAAATTAGAGTTTGTGCAATCTTCAAATACATCACTATTATTACTATTACTACTAAAAAAACTCTACGTTATTGTCATTACTACATCCTTCAGTTATATCATCTTTAATTAAATAATTTTCTATTGAAGAACAAGATTCGTTATCAAATGCATTACTTGCAGAATGAAAAATTTGATCTACGTTTTCTACTATATAATTATCGTCAAAAGAATCACATTCATCACATTGTTGGCAATGCTCTAAAACATCAGAATCAAGACGATTTTTTGATTTGATAGTTTCTGTAACAGTTGGACTATTATTAAGCCAAAATTCTCTTTCTTTCTGAAAATTATCCTTTTTTTCATTGCATAATTTATTATCTTGTATTTTAAGTGTCGCCAAATGTTTTTTTACTCTTTTATTTATTAGTTTCCATTTAGCTCTTTTATTTATTAGTTGCCATTTAGTTATTCTTTTTGAGGACATTGCAATAACCAATAACAACAAAAATGACGTATATATATCTTCACATATATACCTAAAAGCTATTCTTGACTTATTTACAATACGTACCTTAATTGATTTAGAAAGCACAAACCTCTTTTCAACAATAGGAAAGGCGAAAATTATTTAGAGAGCACATAAAATTCAAGAAGAATAGTTATACTTGCAAATAATAAATTAATAAATTAAATAAATATTAAAGTATAATACATTGTACATTTTTTTAATAATTTATTTTGCACAGCTTATCTGTAGAGTGTTGTGTATTACAATTTCTTTGCGCAACAAAATAATTGTCGGAACCGATAATTGTCGGTATATACAGGGTGGACCAAATGAGTCTATAATGGGAAAAATCTCGAAATAGAGGTTAGATACAGCAAAATGTTTTGGACAAAAGTTGTATGGTTTAAAGGGGGACATAAGATGGTGGCAATGACTTTGGATGGTCGTTTGAAGCTCACGTGAACGTCACCTTCAATTTCTTAAACGGAACCCCCTATATTGTAGTATATCGTTTGAAAGGGCATAAAATAAGAAAAATTTTAGCGCAAACCAGAGGTCGATACGTTGACCCGTTCGGCAGTTATTTAGGGTCAAAAATTGACTTTTTCCAACTTTGACTTTAAATAACTCCCGAACGGATCAACGTATCGACCTCTGGTTTGCGCCAAAATTTTTCTTATTTTATGCCCTTTTAAATGATATACTACAATATTGGGAAGTTCTATTTCAAATTTTTGAGTTGGAGTCCCCTGGGACACTAACAATTTTTAAGTAAAACCCCCATATTGTAGTATACAGTTTGAAAGGGCATAAAATAAGAAAAATTTTGGCGCAAACCAGAGGTCGATACGTTGATCCGTTCGGGAGTTATTTAAAGTCAAAGTTGGAAAAAGTCAATTTTTGACCGTAAATAACTCCCGAACGGGCCAACGTATCAACCTCTGGTTTGCACCAAAATTTTTGTTATTTCATGCTCTTTCAAACAATATACTACAATATAAGGGGTTCCGTTTAAGAAATTGAAGGTGACGTTCACGTGAGCTTCAAACGACCATCCAAAGTCAAATCATTGCCACCATCTTATGTCCCCCTTTAGACCATACAACTTTTGTCTGAAACATTTTGCTGTATCTAACCTCTATTTCGAGATTTTTCCCATTATAGACTCATTAGGTCCACCCTGTATAATGATCCTGGAGGTCGATTGTGTATCTTGAAACAAGGTAAAAATTACAAATTAAAAGTTAACAGATGTACTAGATTTTGACAAATAAATTGCAGATATATTAATGAATTTCCTTTGTAATTTTCACCTCCATTCAAGATACACAAACCCTCAGATCGTCATTACAAATATTCGATAAATAAAAAGAATAAATCACAAACGTATAAATACTTAAATATTTGCATTTTTATTGCAGTGTATTATATTTATTTTTGGATATAAAAACAATTATACTTCAAACATTCTTCCAAAATGTACAATATCACATGATAAAAACATTAAAAGAATGTATGTGTGTATGTGTGTGGGTAATACGTTAAATTATTAATATACTTATTAAAGTTATGTATTTAGATAACATTTCGAAACGTTGTCTTCAAGCAAGATTTTACTTAAAAAAAAAAACTATAGTGCTCGTTACGTATATTATAGATTTTTAGTAAAATTTTTCTTGGAGAGAGCGTTGTAGAATGCAATTTTTAAATTGATTGATATACAGGGTGCGAGAAAAGTCTGGAAACGGTCAAATATCTCGAAAACAAGACATTTTAGGAAAAATGTTTCATACAGAAGTTGTAGGGTTTAAAAAGATCTGTTTACTGACTTTATCAGTTTGATCGTAGGTGGCGTCGTTTAGGTAAAGTCAGGGTCACTTGAAATTTTTTAAATCGGACTCCCTATTTTTTATTGCATATTCTTGTAGCCCTTGTCGAGAAGTTTTCAAAACACTATAACAAAACTCTCTTTTGTTAAAAATGTCCCGAGATATTTCAAATTTTGTCATTAAATTTGTAGTATAAAATATGAAATATCTCGTAAAGTATTCACTTTTCGTTGACTTTACCATAATACTTTTATACGTAGAATAATGAAAGAAATCGAACAATATTATTAATTTTTACATTTGCAATTTTGTAAAATTGAATGCGTCTACAAAATGCAATCAAATTTTTTATAATTTTTTCTGTTTTTTTACAACAATCGATTCTTTTCATTATCTACGCATAAAAGTATTAAGATAAAGTCAACGAAAAGTGAATACTTTACAAAATATTTCATATTTTATATTAAAAATTTAATGACAAAATTTAAAATATCTCGGGACATTTTTAACGAAAGAGAGTTTTGTTATAGTGTTTTGAAAACTTTTCGACAAGGGCTACAAGAATATACAATAAAAAATAGGGGGTCCGATTTAAAAAATTTCAAGTGACCCTGACTTTACCTAAACGACGCCACCTACGATCAAACTGATAAAGTCAGTAAACAAATCTTTTTAAACCCTACAACTTCTGTATGAAACATTTTTCCTAAAATGTCTTGTTTTCGAGATATTTGACCGTTTCCAGACATTTCTCGCACCCTGTATAGACGTTATTTGAGACTTACCTTTATCACATTTATTTCCTCGGCAACAGAAAAACACTGCGGTTTCACCACCAAACATGTCCATGCACGTCTTTCCAGTATGGCATCGTAAGTAGATGAGTCTCGAGGAAAAAACAATTGACTGTATGGATGCGTTCGAAAAGCACATGCTCTGTCCTTGTTCAGTTTTCGGTAAAGCGGCGCTTACAATGCGTCCTCTAATATATGAGACTTACTTTATAAGTAGTAAAAAAATAAAAAAGCGAATCGGTCAATGTTTGGGAATGGATGAGGATCACTGGGATCGACCTTGTCAGAAGGCTCGACGGTGAAGCGGGCACTCTCAATAATCACTCGCGAGTATTAACAATAAATGCATATATTTTACTCACAATGTCACATATATGAAAAGTTATACAAATGTCTAATAGAGCGCAATGAGCACCCCTGATACTGTTTATCGCGCAATGAGCCCTTCTAAACTATTGTCCTTCAGGGCGCGAACGCGTCTCGACGTACGCGAGCGCACTGCAATACGCACCACTGATACGCTTAACGACTAATGAGCCCTATAAATTAATGTCCTTTAGGGCGTTAACAGGCGTATAATTGCGCGAGCACAAAGTCTCGGCGTACTAATCACTGACGCAGAAATCTTGACGCGGAGGTCACGGAAATCTTGACGTGCGCGAAGGACTCGACTATTAACGACAAACGGAGATCTTGACGTGAGCCGGACGGAAATCTTGCAACGCGGACAACTCTGGGAATATGTGAAAAGCACGCCGACACGATAGATTCGAGCTCGCGGAGACCGAGATCGAGCAGAGGGCGAGGGCGGAGAGGCTCTAAATCGGAGCAGAGTTACGTGTGATTACAGGGCGTCGGGAGATTTTATCCCCTCACTCGTTCACTAACACAGCGGATTACACACAAGTTGGTTTCCGCCTCGCCTCGCTCGCTCGCTGAGCTCGAACTGAGCTCTCACGATCGGCACGCAGAACGCCGGACGCGAAGATGCACGCGGCTCAGGAATTTCGGAGCGTGACAGGCTCGTGGAGCCCTTGTGCGCGTGGCTGTCAACATGACTGCCGATACGTTGCCAGATCTCGCGGTAATACCGCAACGTGAAAATAAGATACGAGAAGATAAGAAAATACGAGAACGGAGAATCCCGAACATACCGCCCGCCTCGAATGTCCGGGTACATTCGACAAGCAGTACCATGGATGGGAGGCAAGTTCAGGAGTCGATTTTGCTAGATACACTTGATACAATGTAATAAACTCGGTATTCTTAAGGATCTAACGCAAAAGCTTAAGATCTAACGCAAGGACTTACGAACTAACGCAAAGGCTTAAGATCTAACGCCACGACTTACGAACTGACGCAATTTTGTGGGAAATGGTTGCGTCAGGGCTTGTCTCCGCCCGCCATGGCGGAATCATTTGAGTTGGCAACGTTGATATCGATTGGAAGGAAGCAAATTTTTGTTAACGGCCGCTTGTATTCTGAGTAGCTTTTTTTTTTTGACGCGGGGAAATCTTCAACTACTGGAATCCCAAGCCGAAGCCCGGTTTACCCAGTAGCCCCCCTCGGTGACAAGAGGGGGAAGACGCCACCGCCCTTGGGGGAGGGCAAGGGTAGTGCCGGATTCGTACCGGCTAAAACTCCGCGGGGATCCGTCTCGGCGCGTTTGATGTGAGGGAGCCCCAGGAAACGCCATGATTCTTCTGGGACTCCCTCCGCGCCACGCCCAGAGATGGGCACCTATTCTGGGGGGAGGGAATTGATCCCCCCTTGCCTAATTAGGCTACTGCAATCATTGTGACGGGTCAAGGGGATCCCAGCCCCGACCCGCCACCCTTCACGCTGGGGGTTTTAACTGCGGACGCGCGGGAGCCCCCGCTCGCGCGCCCGCACCCCCAGCCGTTTCCTCTCCCAAATGGGAAGGGGAAACTATTTCTCCCGTATCCGAAATCGCCCCCTTATCAAGAGGGGCGGAGACCGACCACTAGGAGGGGGATCGGTTAGACAGCGCCGGACGGAGAGCAGGCCTTTACAGGCCCGCGGTCGCCGCGGTGCTCCCCCGTTTAACGGGGGGAGCAGGCCTCTAACGTGTGGTAAGGCCCGCGGCAACCGGGACGGACCTCCGCCGGCTATCATCCGCCCCCTCCCTACCGTCATCTGTCCTCCTCGTCTGAGGGGGACAGGACGCGCGGGCCGCAGCGCCGTTTAGGCGGCAACCGCGGCCCGTCGTCACTACTACTGCCGCCGCCCGCGCGACGGCGCAACGCGCGCCGCCGCAACAACGGCGGCGACGGCCTCCTCAGGCCCCTCGTGCTTCCCGTCCTATTCCGGGCCGTGGCACGAGGGGCATCCTCTCTTGTTGGGCGGCGACGCTGATCGCGCCGCCGCCGTTGCCGTCGTCGCGGCGGCGGTGGCGGCCGTCCGCCACCACCACCGCCGTCATCCTCGCTATCAGGAGGGGGATCAACTTCCCACCTCCTGATCCTCTCAGCCGACTCCTTCTTGCCGCAGAAGGAGACGAAGGCCCTCCATTTTGCCTCTCCCTGAGGTCAGACCACCGCTTCTATGATGGCCGGCAGGGAGAGGTCTCCTCCTATCTCCGCCCGGAGGACACGGCGCAGCCCCTCCCATGCTGGACAATGCTCCAGCGTGTGCCGCGCCGTGTCCGCCTCCTCCGGTAAGTGGTGGCACTTTGTGGTGCGTTCCTTACCTATGCGGCACAGATACTCCCCAAAGCAACCATGCCCGGTGAGCACCTGCGCCGCGTGGAAACTTATTCCGCGTCCCTTTCGGCCCTTCCACTCTTCTAGGACGGGCCGGGTGGCCTCTCGGACCCTCCTCCCTGACTGCAGCCGGGGATTGTCTAAGTACTCTTCCCAGCTGCGGAGGAGGGCCACTTTGGCCTGCTGCCTCAGCACGGTCCTCTGCCGTGGGGTTAGCTCCACGACTCCCCCCGCCCTGATCCGCCTGACTCGTTGGTACACGCCCGCTTAGGACAGGGCGATCAGGTCGATAGGGGGGATACCCGCGAGGACCGTTACCGCTACGTGGGAGACTGTCCTATAGGTGCGGGCGGCTCTTCCAGCTATTTGTCGCTGGACCGCCACAAGCTGTCGCCTGAGGCGGTCGTCGCGCGCCACCTCCTCTGCCCACACCGGTGCTCCATACAATATTACGGAGTGGACCGTCGCCACGTATAGGCGGCGCACATGCCCGCCCGGCCTTCCAATGTTCGGCATCAACCTTATTCTGAGCAGCTAGTTTTTACTGTCACGACGCGAATTAACCCATCTTGACCAGGATGACAAGCTATGACGCGACTATGAAGTTCCCATTTACTTGGCGGTGCCAAGGGGTTGCTCACGAGCACGATTTGGCCTACTTTGGTTAATCGTTGCGCAACGCGCTATTTCGGACGCTGTTGTAAAGTATGTAAATAATCGCTTGACCAGGCTTTCCAAAAACTCTCAGTGCACCGCTGGACTAGTTGCCATTGAGATAACCGATTCTCGTTGAGATCGAGCAGACTGGGTTCGGGTAGCACAATCAGAGGGGTCTCGATCAAAAATGACCAGGCTGATAATCGTCGAGATTCTCAGAAACTGCCGCGATCGGACGAGAATTGAGGCATGCTTCTACTTGACAAAGAAACGTGGTCAATTCTTCGAACGTGAAGGTGCGATTGCCTATACAGCGTTTCAAATGGTGCTTTACACTTCGGACACCAGCCTCCCAGAGACCACCGAAATGGGGCGCTGAGGGAGGTAGAAAATGCCACGTGACCCTATGGGTAGCTAGCTGATTTTGAAAATTGGTATCGCGAATAAATAAGCGGAGGTCATTTCTCGTCGGCCCCCTGAAATGTTGTTCCATTGTCCGAGTACATGGAACTTGGTAAGCCCCGACGAGCTACAAATCGATGAAACGCCGCGATAAAGGTAGTTGAGCTATAATCGCTCACTAACTCGAGATGGAGCGCCTTGGTCGTCATGCAAACAAGCAACGCAATGTAAGCCTTCCGAGCTTTGTAACCACGACCGGAAGTCGTTCTTACGAGCACCGGCCCGGCGTAGTCGACACCAGTGCTCGAACGCGCGAGTGGCCCGATTCACTCGTACGTCCGGAAGATCACCCATGAGCTCGACGGGTATATCGGGCTTTTCGCGAGCGCATTTGACGCATCTATAAAGTACAGCGCGAACAGTAGCACGAGCCCGCAAAATCCAAAATTTATTTCGCAACGAAGCAAGCGTAAGTTGCGGACCCGCGTGTAAAGTCCGAAGGTGATGATGATCAATGATCAAAGACAGGAGAGGATGGGAGCGTAGAAGGATCGGATGTTTGGCACTTTCGATTTTGATCGAACTGCAGCCCGAATTTTTGCTATAAAGCGTAGGACATACGAAGTTACTGGCAATAGCCGTGGCCATGATGAGAAGCGAGACGCGAGATCCCATTTCTCCAGCAGGCGGGCCGTACAGACGACGTGCTGAGTGCGCCTCTCAAGTGAAACGTCCGGCTCTAATTGCGGGTTTGAATCGGGCCAAAATTCATTTGAGCGTAACAACCAAGAGGGACCCGACCACCATAACCGATGGTTGTTGAGCTCATCCGGAGCCAAACCACGAGAAGCACAATCAGCAAGATTGTTTTTGGTAGGTACATGGTGCCAGTTCGCGTCAGGAAGAAGAGTCTGAATGGCAGAGACGCGATTTGCGACAAATACTCCCCACTGCGACGGCGATTGAGCGAGCCACGCCAACGTGATTGTCGAATCCGTCCAGCAGTGGCGTTCGACCGTTAACTGTAAGGCTGATTGAACGAATTTCATGAGACCAACGAGAAGCAAGCCGGCTTGTAATTCTAATCGCGGAACACTCAGCGTCTTTAACGGAGTGACTCGCGTTTTCGCGGCAAGGAGTGTGACGGTGACAGAGCCATCCACGTGAACCAATCGCAAATATACTACGGCGGCGTACGCCTTTGTCGAGGCATCAGAAAACCCATGCAAAGCGGCCTGCAGGGTTGTTGAACCGAAAGACGTCCAGCGCGGAATTGTGAGGTCCTCTAGACAGGAGAATTTTGACTGATACTGTATCCATTGATGAAGAGATTCTTCAGGCAGTGGGTCGTCCCATGTGCATGTAAGCAACCACAGTTGTTGCATGAGAATTTTAGCGGTAACGATAACGGGAGCTACCCAACCAAGGGGATCGTAAAGTCTGGCAATCGGCGCTAGAACGTTCCTTTTGGTCAGCATACGATTCGAGGCCGCGCATACTCGGAATTGAAACGTATCCCGGACAGGATTCTAAGTAATTCCCAACACTTTTAGGTGCTCGTCATCTTGGATAACGTTATCAGTTGCTAGCCCGTGATCAGAAGGATCGATATCGGATAAGAGATCTGGGCTATTACTTGCCCATTTGCGTAAGCCAAAGTCGCCTTTATTTAGTAGAGCGGTTAATTGGTCGCGAGCTTGTCGCGCAAGAATTTTATCGTCCGCCCCGAAGGCGAAGTCATCCACTTATCGTTTGCGACGCAAGATAGGAAGCGTTAAGGGGAACAAACTACCCTCGTCTTGAGCGAGTTGTTCTACAGAGCGTAGAGCAAGATACGGAGCAGAAGCGGTTCCGTACGTGACGGTAAGGAGGCGATACTCTTTAACCGGCTCATTCGGGAAGGCACGCCATAAAATGCGCTGATAATCACGGTCGCGAGCGTAAACCATAATTTGGCGGTACATTTTGGGTATATCCGCCGTATATACATATCGAAATTTACGCCACTGCAATACAACTGAAGGTACGTCGGTCTGACACTTTGGACCGACATGCAAAAAATCATTGAGAGATTTGCCATTTGAGGAACAACAGGAAGCGTGAGTGAGGAGCCAGTCGCGCAAAATACAACGTTAGGCTAGATTTTGTCCGGGGTAACTTCCTCCAATCCAAATAATCCACCGACTTCTGTTTATGTCCATCACGGAACCATTTTAGAAAATCTCGATGCTCACAAACGGCGTTTTTGGGAGGTCGAGGAATTTCCTCAGGGCGTGTATAGGAGCCCGAAGGAACAAGTTTGTGAGGAGCACTTTGTCGCGACTCATTCCCGCAAGTCCGAAGGACGTTATGTAGTGAGGTTACCGTTCAAATGCGGTCCTCCTATCCCGATAGGCAAATCGCAATCTGCGGCCTTATCAAGCCTCCATCGTTTGGAGCACCGTTTTGAACGAGAGCCGACCCTCGCGATCGAATATCGCGAATTCATGCGTGAATACGAACGTCTTGGCCATATGGCGGAAATACCTTCCACCGAAACGACGGTCGATCTATCTCTCAGTTTTTATATTCCACACTACGCTGTCCTCTGTGAAGATAGCGCGACGACACGACTGCGCGCTGTGTTTTTTGCGAACGCCGTCGAGAATTATTAAGCCAAATAGGTCAGCTCCGATTATTACATCTACCGGGTCGCTGCTCATGGGTTCTCTATCGGCTAAATCGAGCCCCTCCAAATGTGTCCAGCAGTTACTTGAGTTGCTCCGGTGAGGCGTATATTTTGTAAGCGACTTTAATATTAACGCGGTTGTCGCATAAGATGGGTCGTCGCGATCGGCCGGAGTTATCGTAATTTCTGAGGCGTAACGCACAACTGACTTTATATCGCCAATACCGGTGACGCACATCGACAGTTTAGATTTCATCAGACGTAAACTTTGTGCGAGCGATCCCAAGATAAAGGTGGACGCTGATCCTTGATCGACAAGGGCGCGCACTGTCACATAACGCCCCTGAGGCGAATAGACTCGAACGCGTGCTATAGCAAGAAGTATGCGTGATTTGGGAGCTATTGATCTCGATAACAGATGCGACGCAATATCGGCATCGGATTTAGTATCGCGCGGAGCGGGGATCCCGTTCGCGGGTATCGCGGAGGATGACGCTGGCTCGGTTTCGCGAGGTTGCGTCGACGCTTCGAAATGTAACAATGTGTGATGCCTTTAATTACACTGTTTGCAGACATAGGAATTCGTACAATTTTTCAAAGAAGAATGTTTGGCACTAAAGCAATTAATGCAGCGTTTACATTGTTTGACAAATTCGAAGCGTTGCGACGGGGTTAAATTCAAAAAGGCTGAACACTGGTGTAGCAAATGACTCGCTTTACATTTTGGACACGATAGTTGACCGGCGGCAGTCGAGTGAGACGCGAGGGATTTTCCTCGAGCTGTTTTGGACGCGTCCTTTTGCGTGATCGGTGAGATCGCATCCAACGCACAAATCCGCGACTCGAGAAATTCGTTAAGCTCGTTAAACTTCGGATACTCGTTTGAATTACCGAGTTTGAGTTTCCATGCTTTTTTGGTAGATTTATCAAATTTTTGCACGATAATAAAAACGATGATATCATCCCACTTGTCCACCGGACGACCGAGATTTTTTAACGAATATAGTGCTTTATTAACCTGATCACGAAGATCTTTGGAGCTTTCAGAATTTACGCTTGGCAAATTAAACAACGCGTGCAACCAATGCGTTATTAGTTTTCGCTTATTCTCGTAACGAGAAACAAGTCGATTCCACGCGATCACAAAATCTGCATTGGTAATATTAATATCGTGAAGCGCGTTACTAGCTTCTCCTTTTAAACAAGAACATAGGTAATGGAGACGTTTTAAATCCGACAAACTCGGATCATCGTGAATCATTGACTTGAATTTATCGCGGATAAATTCCCACTTCTCAAAAGCTCCATCGAACGATGGTAAATTAATCGTGGGCAAATGCGAGTACGGTTGTTGCAAGAAATCAATTTAACGACTCACGCTACCCGCTACAGGTTGATCCGTCGATTCGCTTTTCGCCAGTACTTCGGCCATGTAGTCCGCCGCCTCGTTGTAGTTGTCCTCGCACTCGATAAAGCATTTTTTCACAAAATACGGCAACGATGTCTTCGCCTTCTCATCCGCCTTCAGTTGAATTCTGCTTTCCAGCTCCTGGCATTTCTGGAAGGTTTCCTTGAGCATGGAAAGCCGTTGTCGTGTGACAGCCCGGGTCATTTTCGATTGGCCAGGTTTTTTGAAATTTGGCAAGGCACGCGACAGGAAGTTCATCAATTGATCTTGTAAGGAAAGTAACTCCTCAAGAGTCGACATGATGACTGGCACGGTTTAATACTCAGCGAAGTGTGAGAGTTGAAAATATTTCTTCACGTCGATCCGGCTCGAAGGACCAAATTTTATGTTTGGGAATGGATGAGGATCACTGGGATCGACCTTGTCAGAAGGCTCGACGGTGAAACGGGCACTCTCAATAATCACTCGCGAGTATTAACAATAAATGCATATATTTCACTCACAATGTCACATATATGAAAAGTTATATAAATGTCTAATAGAGCGCAATGAGCACCCCTGATACTGTTTAACGCGCAATAAGCCCTTCTAAACTATTGTCCTTCAGGGCGCGAACGCGTCTCGCAATACGCACTACTACACAATACGCTTAACGACTAATGAGCCCTATAAATTAATGTCCTTTAGGGCAATAACGGGCGTATAATTACGCGAGCACAAAGTCTCGGCGTGCTAATCACTGACGCGGAGGTCACGGAAATCTTGACGTGCGCGAAGGACTCGACTATTAACGACAAACGGAGATCTTGACGTGAGCCGGACGGAAATCTTGCAGCGCGGACAACTCTGGGAATATGTGAAAAGCACGCCGACACGATAGATTCGAGCTTGCGGAGACCGAGATCGAGCAGAGGGCGAGGGCGGAGAGGCTCTAAATCGGAGCAGAGTTACGTGTGATTACAGGGCGTCGGGAGATTTTATCCCCTCACTCGTTCACTAACACAGCGGATTACACACAAGTTGGTTTCCGCCTCGCCTCGCTCGCTCGCTGAACTCGAACTGAGCTCTCACGATCGGCACGCAGAACGCCGGACGCGAAGATGCACGCGGCTCAGGAATTTCGGAGCGTGACAGGCTCGTGGAGCCTTTGTGCGCGTGGCTGTCAACATGACTGCCGATACGTTGCCAGATCTCGAGGTAATACCGCAACGTGAAAATATGATACAAGAAGATACGAAAACGGAGAATCCCGAACAATCAATCATGATCGAATAATAAGACAGCCATAAGTGTCGCCAGATTCGGAATGCGTATTCAATGCAGTGTCGTTTAGACCGCGAGAGAACCACTCGAAAGTCGGGCAGTGACAATATATAATATACACGTTTAAAGAGAAAAAGCACGTACGTGTGCGTGGCTCGGAGCATATATTAGGCCGGTATTAATTCGTCATAGTCGCCGGATTTTATTATATTTTAAGACCGTCTTATAAGTACAATGTTTTAAGACGCTAATAAAATAGTGGCTCTGTGATTGGTTTATATCTTTAAGATTGTACTTAAGACGGTCTTAAATATAAATAATTAAGATATCCGACAATATAATATATATAAATATCGGCTATAGAGACGTTTTGTTTATATGTGTGTGTAATTAAGTTTTAAGCCTTAAAATCTTATTGTAGATGCCGCTTAATTAAGGCCACTGCACGTAAACAAATATTTTAGTCGTAATCGTAAAGCCGCGGCGTAACCAATCACACGGTCAAGCATTCTCAAATAATAAAAATGTTTGACTGTAATTGATCGATTTGCTCTTACGCGCGGTTACGACTATAATATTTATTTATGTGCAATGGCCTTATATAGTAACAAAAGACAGAACGACGTGATATGTATACGCTTATTATTTTGTAGCGCGTAATAAGCGAGTTTCTTCGCATCTTTTGATTTCCGCACCCTCATCAGACAGATTGCATCAGAGCAATTAAACAGAGCTCATGCACTCGTTCGTTGGAACGATTATACATATATATTTATTTCAACTTATTATATGTATAATTAAAATACTATAGTTGTGCCAATGACCTTTCAATTTAAACGCAATACCGTGTACTTATTGGCACGTAACATTTTTTGGAAGAGAGTACATTTTCAATTATTCTAAAATATTAACATTATATTGGGAAACCTTGGCCAATGCACTTTCAATGCAAACGCAATATTGCGCACTTCTTGGCACGTAAAGTTGGCAATACATTTATACTCATTATGAAATAAATATTGACTTTATATGGGTAAATCTTGGCCAATGTACTTCCAATGCAAACGCAATATTGCGCACTTCTTAGCACGTAACGTTGGCAATACATTTATACTCATTCTGAAATAAATATTGACTTTATATGGGTAAATCTTGGCCAATGTACTTCTATTGCAAACGCAATATCGCGCACTTCTTGGCACGTAACGTTGGCAATACATTTATACTTATTCTGAAATAAATATTGACTTTATATGGGTAAAGCTTAGCCAATGTACTTCCAATGCAAACGCAATATCGCGCACTTCTTGGCACGTAACGTTGGCAATACATTTGCACTTATTCTGTAAACAATATTCGCATTATATTGGGAAATCTTGGCCAATGCACTTCCAACATTAGCCCAATATTGGATAATTATTGACGTGCAATGTCAGGAATACATTTGCATTTATTTTATGACCAATATTGGTTTCATATTGGGAAATTTTGGCCAATGCACTCCCAACATAACCTATGAATAGCCAATGGTGAGCCAATGCACTGTGCTACTAGGGTATTGTTAGTTAGCAATTTTATGATTTCATAAGGTCCTTCATATTCATCATCGAACTTGTGTTTCTTTGTTGGTTTTAATAGGTATACAAAATCTCCTATTTTGTAATTTTGCACTTTTATTTTTTGATCATAATAATCCTTGTAGCGGTGTTTGGCGGTTCCCAAATTTGACACAGCTAATTTTCTCAAGTTGTTTAATTTGTAGATTAATTTGTTTACGTAATCATCGTATGTTTCTATTGAATCATTTGCTTTAATTTCTGAGGGTAATCGTGCGTTCCTGCCAAATACTAGTTCTTACGGTGTGAATTTCGTTCCTTCGTGTACACTAGTATTATACAAAAACATAGTATACTCAAGCCAATTATCCCAGTCACGCTTAATTGAAATATAATGTTTTAAATATTCGGATAACACGTGGTGGCTTCTCTCTATTGATCCATTAGATTGTGGATGAAATTCTGTGGTATAACATTGCTTTATCTTAAAATATTTTGCAAATTTTTTCATCATTGAGCTTGTAAAATTAGTGCCTTGATCTGTTAAAATTATTTTTGGACTTCCAAATTGACAGATAAATCGACGAGTAAATGCTTTTGCAATTTCTTCCGAATTTATTTGAATAAGTGGTACAGCGATTAAATATTTCGTAAGCTGATCTTGTATTGCTAAAATGTATTGGTAACCATTGTCCGTGACAGGCAATGAGCCTACTATATCCATCGATACTTTATCGAATGCGTCGATCGGGGTATCGGTTATTATCATCGATTGTTTAGTTTTCACGCGTACTAATTTTTTCTTTTGGCAACTGTTATCAGTTTGGATAATTTTCTCGACTTCGGCTTTCATATTTTCCCATAAATATTTATGGCGTATGCGTGCCATTGTTTTGGTGACACCTTTATGTCTTCCGATACTGGATTCGTGGGACTCGCGTATGATCCGCAGCTTGTCCTTGAGCTCAGGTATCAATACTGACCTTTATATATAGTGATCCGGATGTCGGTATGTAGGAACACTAGTCATATAAGATTTCGAATCTTAAACCATGGGACACATATATCGCTTTTGCTTTGAGATATGCTTGCCTGCGAAATGTTTAACCTTATTATTTCATTTTTTAGTTCTTTGAATCCTTGCATTACGTCTCTTTCCTTTATTATACTTTGTGTTTCCTCTTTAACAATTATTCCGAAAGTTCTCCTATTACCTTTTGCTGTTGTTGCTACACGGCCAACTGTTCCTTTAAAAATTTCCAATTTTTGACATATTTTTCTATCTATTAATTCCTGGCCTATTTTATCTACTGGGTCTCCTCTGGTATCTATAAAATAAATGATATGATTATTTCTTATCCAGATATGGTCACGATTCCAAAACGTTAACAGTTTTAATTTCTTTTATTCTTGGTTATGATAGCTTCCTGGGTGACTCTTTGTTTTCATTATTACGTCCTTTATTTATTCGTTTGCCAAAATATTTTTTATTAAATAATATTTTAACCTTTTTGTTAAAATTTTTAATAAGTTTTTTATTATTTACTTCCAGTGGTCGAAGTAAAGCTTGATACGTCGGAGGAGAAAATATTTTTTCCGTATCGCTTCCATTCGTCGGACTGTTACTGGGTGTTCTTGGTTCACGGTAAGTAATGGTTGTTTATCTATTTCATAATTTATTTCGCTATCAGTGTCCATCTCCATTGCTTCTAATTCCTGCCTGTTTAACGGTATATCTTTTTCTAATACCTCGATGGCGTCAGGGTCTTCAGGTAATTTTTGCAGATTTTTATTGACCTTGTTGCCTGATTTCTGCAATATCTTTGTTTGCGTAGGGGGTGCATGAATATCCGCTTATACTTTAATATTAGTATGTGCTTGAAAACTGTCACTAGATTCTGGTTCAATTTCCATGGGTTCATTTTGCATATTTTTCTGCTGTTTATCTTCACACTCTTGGTTGTGAATACTTTCATCATTGATTCGTTTTTTCAGGTCACTGGGTATGCAATCTTCATTTCGTCTCTTGCGTGGTGGCAATGAAGTACGGTCATCTGGTACTTGCGGTGGCTCACAGATGGCGTTATTGTTACTTGGAGGCTCCGGCGCCCCGCACTTTTCGTCTTCATCTTTCCGTATCGTTTCTTTGACGGTATCATGTTGTTCTTTTATCTTTATTTGTTTTCGTCGTCCAATTCGTTGCTCGTGATTAGAAGAGCTACTCTCGTGTTTCCTTTTTTCTTCCTTACGACATATTTCGGAGTCATCGGTATCATAGTCGGTTTCGTAGTCATATGATACGGTACTGCTATCGCTGTCATTACCCAAAGCGTCTAAAAATTTGGTTCTGCGTGATTTTTCTTCATTTTCCGATTTTTTGTACGGAGATAATTCGTCAGGTGTAACTCTTTTGTGTGGTGCAGGGTTTCCCGAGCCTTCGCTTTCCCATGATTTTTTAAAACTCGGGTGGAAGGTTTTTTGTATTTTGTATTCTTGTTCTACAGATGTCTCGCTTGATGATGATCGTGCTCGTTTCGCGTGCAAGGGATATGCGTGTTTGGTTTCTTCAATAGGATTTCTTGATAGAGCGTCAGCATTTTTGTTTTTCTTTCCTGGCTTACATTTTATTTGATAATCATATTCTGCTAATTTGAATCTCCATCTCATCAACCGTGATGTAGGATCAGATATTGAGTTTAACCATTTCAATGGTTTATGATCCATCACCAATGTAAATTTTTGCTCGTAAATGTAGGGACGGAAATGCTTTACCGCGTAAACTAAAGCTAATAATTCTCTTTCCGTAGGTGAATATCTAGTCTCTGCGTCATTCAAGATTCGTGATGCGTAGGCTATGGGGAGATCGCTTCCTGTTTTTCCTTGGCTTAATATTGCTCCAATTGCATAACCTGATGCATCTGTCGTGATGATAAACGGTTCGTTGAAATTCGGATACTGAAATATAGGTTCCGAACATAAGGCATTTCGTAGCTTGTCAAATGCTTCTTGTTATTCCTGTTTCCATTCGAATGCAACGGACTGCTTGGTCAAATCCGAAAGTGGTTTAGCAAGTTTGAAGAAATTTTCAATGAATCTACGATAGTATCTTGCAAGACCAAGGAATTGCTTAATATTCTTTGACGTTCTTGTTGTTGGAAAATTCTTTACAGCAATCACTTTCTTTGGATCAGGCCGTACACCATTTTCAGTTATCACGTGCCCGAGATAGGCGACTTCTTTTTTCAGGAACTAAAGGTTCTCCTGACAGTTGGAATCTTTCTTTGTTAGCTGATGACACTATCTCTTTCTTCTTCATTTAAATAATCGAGTCGTAATAATTGTAGTATTTCGTCAACTCGTTTCTTGTTATTTTTTAACCTTACTGTATTTTTTTCATTTATTTGTGCACTGTCTTCTCCTTCAAATGGATATATCTTTACAGTTGGGATCGCTAATTCGATATCGTCGTTTGACGAATTAATCGCACACAGATGCGCTGTTCCGTGTGTTTTGTAACGGCCCTCGTATGAGAGCTGAGCTGAAACGGGAAGGGGCGGTGCTCATGCAAAAGAAAACAGAAAATATTTTACATCTCTTTTATCGGTAGAACTGCTCGTTGGGACACCAACATTTGCTGCGTGGACAAGGGAAACTACCCAAAACCTTGTCAATGTCCGTACAAACAATTCAAAGAAATCAATACAGGATATAATACAGACAAAGTAAAATTCAGTCAAATAATGCACAAAATATAAATCAAGTAAATAATGCATAAATAGATCACATCGCAATATCTTCAGATAATACACACAATGAAATAAATTCAATATAACATATGAAATGTCTTGAACACAATATAATTAAAGAAATAGTTTTAGAAACTGAAATATAAAGTGCGAGTTTAAGATAAACGTGAATTAAGTTCAAGGATAAGTCAAAATAGTTAAAGGTTAATAGTATTGAATGCATAAAAATGACACATCAACGGTGTCAGTAAATAAACAAAAGAAAGTTCACATGGAATAATATACTTGAAAATGAAGATATGTTAAGTATCTAAGTCTAACATCATCTAAGGCTGACTTGGAAGATAATATACGCTTAATTTGGTAGCAAGAAGTATCTCTGTGTTCAATTCATTGCAAACACACATAGTAAATGGCAAAGTTCCACATGTATCAAATGCACACAATTATAAGATATCACTTCTCGTTCAGCGAGACAGGTATCGTGTCTCTTGTTTGAGTGAAACGAAACATCAAACGTATAAATAATTGTACATAGCAAAACGTTCGTTCATTCGCAGCTATTTCTCTAAGATTCTAATCGCAATTTAATAACGAATGTAATTTGAAACGCAAACGAAGTCGCAACTTTATAACTTGAATATGCGCAAAAACGGAATATCAATCTAAATCGTTGTATTAATCTCAATCTGATAAAAGTCTAGACTTATTCATGTTCGTAATTTTGTCATGACAAAAGTGGCAGGAATGCCCTTGAAAAGTAACACACTAAGAATGTGAAAACAAAGTTTCACGCTAACTGAAAGTAAAGAACGTGTTGACACGTCTGGTTCTAAAGTAAATTGTAATTATGTAGTGTTACCTTGAGCTGGCTTAATAAATATATTAAGCGAGTAATCGTTCTCACGATCGTACTTCCCTTGTAATCTCTGTGCACAATGGCAGCAGAATGTAACTTTCCATTTCCAACCAAGTAATTATCACATCTCTGGTAGGTGTGCGGACTACAATTATGTCGTTCGAGATATTCTTCAATCGTAGTATTTCACAAGCTCGACTCTCAAAATAACCAATGTTCACAGTAATCTATCAACTTCGCAATATCAAGCAACGGAAAAATGCCCTTTGTCCTAAGGACACGAAACGTGCTCATCACTCAAGCTCACGACGAAAAGTGAGGAGATCCGCGCGCTCCTCGCGACAACGATCACGTGACGCTACATGCTCGCTGCCGTTGCCGGGTCACGTACGCAACGCGTTACCATGCTCTGCTACGCAGTAGCGCAAGCTAGAGTCACTACTCTCTTCTATCTCGAGCGCCGTGTGCGAGAGTCGCCATGCTATGTCGCTTCGCGATAGAACTCTAATTCCGCGTACTTTAAACACCGTGACAAATAGATACTACGGGGGTTACACTACCTAAGTACACCTGCGGTCCAGCATTCAGCTTCGAAATATATCCATATTTTAGTTCAGGATTTGCTAAACGAACGAATATCTGTTTTCGCGTTCTGGCGGGAATAGTAACGATTTCATCATTATGAAAATAGTATGGCGTTCCATTTACAACCAGACAAGCCCTCGGGTAGTCTATAGTTGCTTTCTGATTTTTGAAGAATTCCGTGCCTAATATCCTATCTTGTTGAATAGGGAAATCGTTGGGAACTACATGGAACAATACGTCGACACCGAGAATGCGCATCTTAGCTACGCCTAACGTGCGAGTTGGTCCCTTGGTTATTCCACTTAATTCGAATACTGCTTTCGTATCGATGGGCACATCTTTATGGAGTGAATTCTTCTTTATCAGATTTATATCGGAACCCGTGTCTGTCATAAAATTAGCGCGTTCGTCAATTAAATCTTTGCTGAGTAGAACAACGGAAGAAAGGTTTACCAATCTTATTGCATGTGACATTTATTCTTGCGTTTCCTCTTGGGATGTTCCCGGAGTTACCAGGCGCACTCGTGGGCGTTCGTTCAGCACTGCGCCAGCTCGCTGTGCCCGATCTCAGTTTCCCGAATTCTCTTGGGCTCTATCACGTTGATTATTTTCGAAAGCTCTGTTCTCCCTGTTAAAATATCGGTTTTCTTGATTTCGTAAATTATTATTATATTGTCTCTTCCGACATTGCTCTAGGCTATGGCCGGGAATCTTGCAGTAACGGCAAATTAATCCAGCATTTCGCGGGGTGGCAAGGCTTGGACGATTAAGACGATTATTAACAAAATTCATATTTCGTGTTGCGTTATTCAATAATGGATTCCGGTTCAAAATTCGTGGCTGGAGAGCTTTGCATTCTGCACGTACGTGTCCGGGATTTTTACAATATGAGCAAGTTTTTGGTTGCCATTGCACGTAAGACATTTGTGCAAGAGGATTTATGGTACTGCATGAATGTTGTGCCCATATCCAAAACAATTGTTACATCGAACAGATTCTATGAGTCCCTCTGTTATTCTCATTTGTTGTGCATGTTTATTATATTCCGTCTCGGCTTTTATGGCTAATTCTATAGCATGATTTAACGTAGCTTGTTTCCGTGAACAAACTCTTGTGTATATATCCGTTTTTAATCCCGTTAAAAAGTTTCTGACAGCAATATTCTCGGCGGAATTTAAGAATTGTATTGCCTGATTTGGATTTTCAGTTTGATAACACGATTTTAATTGTTGCAGGATCATAGATACTTGGCTGCCGTAATCTACCACAGATTCGTCTGGAAGTTGCGTTACTTTTGAAAGTTCTTCATGCAATTGGGAGGAAGAATAGACAGGAGTGGATCTTGCTCAGAACTGCTAGTAAGGACTCTATATCATTATATTCTCCGCTTAATGCTACTTGTAATGCCGGTCCAACAAGTTTATCTTTTATCATTTGTACAAGCCCATATTCTGCAGTAGGCAAAATCATGTTGCATGTATGCAACTATTGGCAAATTGAGCGACGGGCATATTCTTTCCGTCAAACGGGAGGATCGTTTCAGCTGCATCTCGTAGGCTTATACAGGGTGTATCATTTTAAGTGATTCAGCTGAATAACATGAAAAATTGCAATGTAATCAAAAAATGTTTTAGACAAAAGTCGTATGGTTTCAAGGGGGACATAAGATGGTGGCAATGATTTGACCTTGGATGGTCGTTTGAAGCTCACGTGAATGTTACCTCCAATTTCTTACATGCAACCCCATATATTGTAGTATATCGTTTGAAAGGGCATAAAATAAGAAAATTTTTGGCGCTAACCAGAGGTTAATACGTTGACCCGTTCGGGAGTTATTTAAGGTCAAAAATTGACTTTTTCCAACTTTGACCTTAAATAACTCCCGAACGGATTAACGTATTGACCTCTGGTTTGCGCCAAAATTTTTCTTATTTTATGCCCTTTCAAACGGTATACTGCAATATAGGAGTTTTACTCAAAATTTTTTTGTGTCCCAGGGTGCTCTAACTCAAAAATTTGAAATGGAACTCCCCATATTGTAGTTTACCGTTTGAAAGGGCATAAAATAAGAAAAATTTTGGCGCAAACCAGAGGTCGATACGTTAATCCGTTCGGGAGTTATTTAAGGTCAAAGTTGGAAAAAGTCAATTTTTGACCTTAAATAACTCCCGAACGGGTCAACGTATTAACCTCTGGTTAGCGCCAAAAATTTTCTTATTTTATGCCCTTTCAAACGATATACTACAATATAGGGGGTTGCATGTAAGAAATTGGAGGTAACATTCACGTGAGCTTTAAACGACCATCCAAGGTCAAATCATTGCCACCATCTTATGTCCCCCTTGAAACCATACGACTTTTGTCTAAAACATTTTTTGATTACATTGCAATTTTTCATGTTATTCAGCTGAATTACTTAAAGTGATACACCCTGTATATGCCGTATTTGAATTTTGATGTCTACGAGTTGTGTTATCGTCTGACATTTCTCCTATTTGCCTTGTTACTGTATTTATGCCGTTATCTAGTGCCATTGTTGTTAATGTTCAATAACTTTTTATAGAATATATGAGCACTTACATGTGATTTATGGCGATGAGAAGAATGGTCACGCCTAGCTCCATTAAGCCTCACTCACTCGCTCGCAGTCTAATCCCTGCTTCTGATTTCCAGGAGAAATCCTCTTTTCGACGGAGTGGAGACCGGATGTCTTCTTACCGATGATCCTCTTCAGCGTCCGGAAAGTCTAAGTATCCCAACGGGATGCTTTTCAGCAATTCCACCGCTGCCACCAAAAATTTCAACTTGTGACGTCCTGGCTGTGCGAACCGGGAGGTTCAAACTTACAGAGCGCCCTTCGTCTTGTGGGTACTTTTATGCAGTTAAGGGGGTGAAACCCCAGGATCAATAGCTGCACTTTTCGAGAAGGAGGAGGAGTCGTTCAGCTCTATTATTCCGGTAAAAGGGAATTTTGGAAGTAATCATCTTAATTTTCTCGTAGTATAAAATAGATAACTTTATTAGAATTCTTAGTGTGATACAAATGAATTTTTATGGTTACAATTTTTAACTTTTAACAGAACCGAACTGACCGAATTCTACTGCGTGATTAACCACTGACTGGACGGATTAATCTGATCGGCTTTTACACTTTACTTGCCCGCGTCGATTCTTTTGTTTCAACTGTTCGCGTCGATTCTTCTATTTTAACTGTCCGCTGCTAGCTCTATAACCCCTGATTTCTATGCACGCGTTGCCGCGCGTTATAATGCGTTTCCATAGGTCACCCCAATCAAATACGTGTTTTTATCAAACGCGCGCGTTTGACGCGCAATTTTACGCGCGGCAGCGCGTGCATGGAAATCAGGGGTAATGGTTGCTTTTATACGCTTTTTACCATGACTCATCTTTATTTTGACCTTTCGCGTGAAATAGTTTTTATGTCTTTATCCTTGACTTATGCTTCACCATTGTTTTAGTTCTTTGTATTTTGTCTTTTAATAATTTATGATTTTAACCTTGGTTCATGTTTCAACCTTGGCCTAGTTCTTTAGATTACTTCGCATGATTCTATGAGTTATATGTTCTCTTTGAATATGTCTCTACTAACCTTGATACATTTTATATTTATAAAGTTTTAATATTGAAGTATAAGAGAAATATATTTGCTAATTGTTATTATTAAATTATTATTTTTATTTCTTTGGTTACATACTTTACATAAGGTAATATTCAAATAGTATGACTAAAGTATCTCTGAAACATGGCTCTCTTCATACGCACAAGCTTTCTTTCTTTTAATATAATTCTGTAAAATGTATATTTGCAGTGAGGCATTTTTTAATGTAAAATACGATAAAATACTGGTTTCTATAATTTTGCTACAATAGTAAATGATTTTTATGTTTTTCATCTAGCATGTGTTTAATTCATTAATTAATTCCTTATAATTAATGAATCATTTCCTTAGGCGCACCTTACATTAACGTGTTATAATTAATTTTACTTATTCTATACAACAAATTTCAAAAATTGTGCGTCTAAAAAGTTGGATATATGATTGTCCTTGTTACTGCATAAGTCTTTCTTTCTCTCACTCATTGGTTATACTACTTTATATTAATGCATCCCGTTCTAATTTATGTTTCAGTTTGGCAGGCCGTATACCTGATTGGCACCTGCACAATGGACAAAAGCGGTCTCTTTTGGGATTCTACTGACTTTAAAAGTGTTATTATTAATGAATTATAAAGTATTTATATTTGTTTTAATATACCAATAAAGTCAGCACTATATTAAAAAAAGAACGATATTATTAATAACCTTCCCGTAATTAGTTATAATTAGATTAAATCAATTAAGTCGTTCTTTAATTAATTAAATAGAAACTGTCACGTGTTTGGTAATCACTAATCATAGAGGGTAATTCAAAACTATCGTTTGTCCTTAAAATGTCGTATTCCTTACTTAATTTTGAGACGATTTTTCCTTTACCAAAACTTTGTCCAAAGCTTAGTTTTTGAGTTATTACAAGAAATAGTTAACGAATCACGGAACGAGTACGGAAGGTAGGCAGGGGCGGCGAAACTCTTCGTCCGACGCGAGTGATTATGTGGGGTGCTCGCTGCGATCAGCTGTTTGCTACTGGCGATGGGTGAGAACGTGTACGCGTACACACACACTCACTCAGTCACTTACTCACTCACTTATTCATTCTTACCTTGTAGAGATTCGATGTCTTCATACTGCTGATGAATAATTCATACTGCTAATAAAACTAATATCTTTTCTTTCATTCTAACTTATTGCACTAGTTTGGAAGTGCAGCGAAAAAGAACACACCAATGTTTATGTTTGGTAGCGCTAGTACCAACATAACCTGTTTACTGCTTGTTGTCGTCGAGAAGTCTCCGCATCGAGCATTGTGTAATAGGCTTAACGTGCGCTGTGCATTTAACGCATTTCCTTCTTCAAGTGTTTTTAATAATTAATTAATCGGTAGTAATTAATTGCATTAACCGTTATAATTGTTATCGATCGAGTGCGCAAGTAAATTCATAAAAGTGTTTATTACACGATGCAATTAATTTAAAAAAAACTAACTTCTACTTAATTACTATGATGTAATCAAGTAGAAGTTTTCCTTTTACTGTGATGTGATTGTGGGTAATGTGTTTCTTTCTTCAAGTAATTCTCAATCGTCGAACGATTAATCGGTGGTAATTAACAGTGATAAACCGATAGATTTGTTTATCAATCTATTGGTCAAGTGTGTGAGTAAATCCGTGAACGTGTCGATACGTGATACAATTTGTCAAAGAAAAAACTCGCTTATTACTCGGTGTGTCTCTCTTACATGGAAACGTCTCATTGCTATCAACAATCGTGAAGCAATTATTCATCAGCAGTATGAAGACATCGAATCTCTACAAGGAAAGAATGAATAAGTGAGTGAGTAAGTGACTAAGTGAGTGTGTGTGTGTGTGTGTGTGTGTGTGTGTGTACGCGTACACGTTCTCACACATCGATTGTAGCAAACAGTTGATCGCAGCGAGCACCTCACATAATCACCCGCGTCGGACGGTGAGTTGCGCCGCCCCTGCCTACTTTCCGTACTTGTTCCGTGATTCGTTAACTATTTCTTGTAATAACATAAAAACTAAGCTTCGGACAAAGTTTTGGTAAAGAAAAAATCGTCTCAAAATTAAGTAAAGAATACGACGTTTTAAGGACTGTCACGGCTTTTTGCGCGCTGGCGCAAGCCGGATCAAAAGGGGACGGGAGAGGGTAAAGTGTCGGGCCTCTCGAATGGGTCCCTCGCACGAAATCTTTGACTCGCGATACAAACTGTTGGGCGCCAGACGCGGCAGATCGCGTCCACTAAATACAGCGATTGTCCAATTACTTGTCGCGACAACTCGAACGCTTTGATTCACAAAATTCGCCAAAACGCAATTAAGGGGTTACATGGTGTATGCCGAAAGACAGGCCTTAATTTTGACATTTTATTTCTGCTAAACGGGTAGTGGGAATTAAATGAAGTTTGGTGTGATTATGGATTTATGTTTCGACAATATAAAAATATTTTTTTTATTAAAAAATGGTGACGGAAAGAAAAAATATGGCCGCCGGCACACATCAAGGTTTGAAAAGAACGGATTTTGCGGTGGACATTGTCCCGCCTAAACGATCCATTTGAAACAAAAAAACAAAATGGTGTTTTTAAGCTAACAGTAGTGGTTTGTCGGTGACGATCGCCGATTGTCGATTTTGTCGTTTGTTACAAAATGGCGACGAGTTGAAATTGAAATTTAAAAATATATTTTTCGCCATTTGTAACAACTCTTCGCCATTTTGTAACAAACGACAAAATCGACAATCGGCAATTGTCACCGACAAACCACTACTGTTAGCTTAAAAACACAATTTCGTTTTTTTGTTTCAGATGGATCGTTTAGGCGGGACAGTCCACCGCAAAATGCGTTTCAAACCTTGATGTGTGCTTGCGGCCATATTTTTTCTTTCCGTCACCATTTCTTAATAAAAAAATATTTTTATATTGTCAAAACATAAATCCATAATCACACCAAATTTTATTTAATTCCCACTACCCGTTTAGCAGGAATAAAATGTCAAAATTAAGGCCAGTTTTTCGGCCTTCTAGGTGTATGTAACCCCTTAATGACTCACAAAAGCTCAAACGTAATAATTCGTGTGAAGGCCGACCAGCTCGACCTAACGGTAGAGGGGCAGGGCAAGGCAGGGCAGCGCAAGAGGACGACGGGATAACGGCTAAATAATTCGCCACACGTAGAATATAATAAAACAATGTATCGTTTATTGCTATAGTATGATAAGGTAAATAGTGGAAACAGTCTTTCAGTAATAGTGGCTTTAATAATGATGTTTAAGTTGATCCGTGGAATAGTTTAAAACAACCTGTTTTCCCGATGCGCGGATCTTAGCTCGCGGCTGGTCAGGGTCGAGAAATAGGCGCGGAGGAAGAGACGATAGAACGGCGCTTTGTACTTTTACGGAGAGTTTATTATAAACTGAGTTTGTTAAGATTACAATATTGAAACGAGGCGACAGCCTCGGTATCGCTTTTACAATTTATTTGTCGCGTGGTTGTTATATATGTGAATTCGCTTTATAATGCGCGTATGAGGTGATCGTAAGGTGATGCGTGGTAGTTTCCCGGATCTGCGGGATCGGCCTACGGCGGTAGTTGACGGGACGCGTCGCGTCGCGGTTGTTGGGCGCGATCGATGGCCCACGTGGGCGTCGCGAAAAGTGAAAGTAGCGCGGTTGATGGCCCGCGTGGGGCGTAAGTAACGCGTGTAAGTAGGCGGCGCTTAGTTTACAAGATTCGCGTAAATACCTAAGACTGGCGCGAGGCGGGTACGGCACGCGGAGCGATTTAGGCGTGGATTACAATAGCGCGAGGTGGGTACAGCACACGGGGCTGTACGGACGAGCGCGTCGAAATGGCGTATGGATACGCGGCGCGAGGATCTTGACAGGATGTCGGGATGCTGCGTGCAATCGGGAACACCCGACTGGGAGGAGTACTCTCCTCCGCAGTGCACGTAGACGGCAACCGGGAACACCCGGCAGGACGGAGCACGCTCTGTCTGGTGCACGTCAAGGGAAAGACCACGGCCGGGTACGCCCGGCGTACAGAGAACGCTCTTGTACGAAACGTGGACTTTGCGTGTGATAAACGGTGGTACAGGTTACCGAGAACTCTCGGAAGAGACGAGTACGCTCAACCTCGCCGGTACGACCGGGGCTTTAGGATAGCGGTATCGGCTTACGGGAACTCCCGAATAAAGGCTGAGTACTCTCAACCTCGTCGATACGGCTGGTGAGTTGTAAGGAGCAGGATCGGGACTGGAAGTCGTGAGCAGCGGACAGGTCTGGTCGGATTGCTAGCTCAAGACGGAGTCTTGTAATTAGGCAAATTCGTTGCCTTTTTATACCCCCCAGGCTCGTTAATTCGGTAGCGGGGGTATCGCTTACGCGGAGCCGCACGTGGCGGGGATGTCGGGCCGGAGTAGGGGCGCCGAGCGCTCCGGCGTTGCGAACGCGTTCGATATTATTCGGGCGCTTACGGATATCGATCCGTTTGTCCCGAATCGATATCCGGCGGCGAGTGCGCCGACTTTATACAATTAAAAAATGTGTGGGGGCATTCCGCCCCCTTTCTTCGCCCGACAGATGGTCGGCCGGGCGGCTCGGCTGATGGACGGCCGGAACGATGCATTCCTGGGGGTGCATCGTTACAAGTTACAAAGTTGAGTGAGGCAATCGCCCCCGCCTATCGAACTGTAATCAAGTTTGTTTACAGAAAAACTAAAGAAGGAAAAGCGGAATAATAAGGCGAAATAATAACCGACGCGAGTATAAAGTGAAACAAGCTCGAAACGCGAATAATGCGCGACAACGAGTAGCGCAAAATCAAGCAAATAACTGACAAAATCTAACGTAATCAGCCATCAAATTATAATAACTTTTGAGATCATTACAAAACAAATAACGACGCTAAGAAATGAGATCCCGATTGACATTCGCGACACCTCTTTATATTTAACCAGTACTCTATGGACAAGACAGATAATAAAGCAAAGGATCGGCGATCAAGTATAATTTTCGGCGCGCGCTAACGGAACGCGGTAATTTATTTGCGCGAGATCGTAACTCGTTAACGAAACAGATAATAACGCACGAATCACAATAAATCGCTATCAATCAGACTCGGAGATTCAACTCCGTTCTATTTTGTTCTGTCATCAGTGGTTTTACGCCGCTCCGGCGTGAGCTTGTCGTACGCGCGACGCAATTGGCAAACCCGCAATAGGGCACGCAAATCAGGGAAAATATTCAGTAACTTAATGATAACGTGAGAAAAGAAACGCGAATCATGGTCGGAAATAACACAAAGAGTAGACTAGGGTAATGCAAAAGTAATGTTTCGACTTAAATAATAACACCGAATAACATCCGGACGCGAGTCTAATACAAAATCTCAAACGCGAGTAATAACGCAAAACTAATACGCGGCAGCGAACAACTTGAAGTATTATAGGGAATAACGCAAGTAATAATGTGAGATAATCCTGTAAATAATAATGCAAAATAATATCGCTAACAATTACGCAAAATAATATCGCGAATAATAACGCGGGATAATATCGCGATTAATAACACAAAATAGTATTGAGAATAATAACGCGGAATAATATCGCGGCTAATCACGCAAAATAATATCACCAATAATAACGCGCAACGATATCGCAAGTAATAACGCGGAATAATGTCGCACATAATAATACCAAAGGATATCGAGAATCATAGATCCCGAGTGACGCAAGTAATTAGACTCAATAACGCGAGATAATACCGGAGCGCAACCTGGAAATAATACGCGGCGAGCAACGTGCAAAAACATGCGGCCTGCGGGCGCGACGTGACTCGTACGCGGGAGCGCGGCGGTGGAGACGCGAGCGTAAATGCGGACGCGACTCGGGACGGCGCTACGCAATCAAGAACGCAAAAGGAGTCGAATTCTAAACGAAACGTGAGCAGCTACGCCCACGTCACCCTCTACGCGCACTCAGGGTCGGTCGTAAGGACGCCGAACCCCACACGGTACGCGAGCAGCTACGCTAACGTCACCCTCTACACGAATCTAAGATCGCACGCCACACACGAACTCTAATACGCGGCCACTCCCGTATGCCGTCCGCGCGAACGCGATATCTCGCCCTTCGGCCCCGCCGAAGGCCGCCACACACGCCCACGATCTCGCTCTCCAGAAGGCCGCTACGCGATAACGAATCCACGACACCCTAACAACGCACTAATAGAACTCGCGCGATCGCCAAGGGGGCCCTCCACGCTCGATGCCGATCGCTACCGCGAAATCACTAATTACGTGCTACGCCGTGCACGGCGAGCGAACACCAATATTCACCAAAACGGCACTAACGCGAGTCGGCAACGAAACGCGAACGCGGCCCGACGGCTTTCCCGAGGCTGTACAACAAATACACTCGTGGGGCAACCTCACCGGCACTCGACTCAGTCTCCTCGACATCTCCGCCTCCTCGGGACGCTGGTCCGGGTCGGCTCACTCGCTTCACACACTCTTAAAAAGGTCGCGACAGGAATTCGCGAGAGCACCGTCTTGACTCGACGAGAGGGCGAACCGAAAGAGATCGCTCCCTTGGTCGCTCGATGGCGGATCGACGACGCGCCCCACCTGGGGTGGTGCGTACGTCTGTGGCGCGATAGCGCGGGCCAATCAGGGATGATCCCGCAAGTACGCCGCGACACTTCGCGCGACGCCGTCTCGCGTGATCCCTCGCGGGGCGCCTTGCGACCTCGCGATAATTTCGGCAGTGCGATCGATATCTGGGGTCGGACGCCCTGGTCCGCTCCGCGGTACTTCCGCCGCGAGGACGTCCCTCCCCGTGACTTCCGGGTCGGTGTCTTAGCCGTTGCAGCGATTACGCCGCTTCACGGCGTAACGCAATCGCGGCGGGGTTGCTTCGTCCTCCCGCGTCCGGAGTGCCTGGGGCCGCTCCTGTCCGCATGCTAGGATCACGCGGTCGAAGTTTTCCTCCGCGCTCCCCTCCGCGTGGTCCGCGACGATTCTCAAGCGCCGCATTTCTGAACTCCAGCGCGTCCTCCGCCTCTCGCCAGGCTCCTTCTTCCTACCGTGGTCGCTGCTCTTGCGGCTGTCGCTGGTGATGTCCTTGCCGAGGGATCCCGGCGAGATGCCGCGATTACAAAAATAAAAATAAACAAATGAATCAGTAACGCGATTATTTAATTATCAGGCCCCCTGGAGATTTCGCGTCGCTCTTCCGGTTCGTTCCCGAGCGCAAATCTGCACCCCGCGGCGGCGGCGGGGACGCGGCAACGTGCAGCGGAGCTGCCACGTTACAGGACAAAGGATAGTTTTGAATCACCCTGTATATCCAAATTGTCATATAAAGATAGAGATTTAAGTCCGAATAATTATTATTGATTTGTGTGTTAATTAGAGATTGCTTTTTATTACGTAGAGTCGTTAAATTTTAATAAAGAATTGATTTTTGCAAAATTAATAATTTGTTTATTTGTATTTGTTTATAAAAATTAATTTGTTACATGATTTTTAGCATGCATAAGCTAACATATTTATTCATATAGCAAAAGCATATACATATATACATTAAAAGAATTAATTTTGTAAAATAAATGAATTGGTTATATATTTGTTTATAATAATTAATTATTAACATGCACAGATTAGTATAATCAATTATATAGCAATGTCATATACTGTGACGGGGCAGCTCCGCTGCACGTTGCAGCGTCCCCGCCGCCGCCGCCACGGGGCGCGGATTTGCGCTCGGGGGCGAGCCGGAAGAGCGACGCGAAATCTCCAGGGGGCCAAAAATTTAGATAATTGCGTATTAATTCCTTTTTTTGTTTTCTTATTTTTATTTTGTAATCGCGGCACCTCGCCGTGGTCCCTCGACGAGAACACCATCGGCGGCGACATCGCGAGCATCGTGGATGAAGGAGCGCGACGAGGGGATAAGGACGCTCCGAAACTAGGAAGATACGGCGCTCACGGATCGTCGCGGGCCACGCTGAGGGGAGCGCGAGGCAGTCGTCGGCAACGTGATCCTGGAACACGAGAAAGGAGCGGCCCGAAGGCACTCCGTGCGCGGGGGGCGGAACGACCCGCCACAATTACTACGTCGTCTTACGGCGACGACAACGATACGGCCACGACACCGGCCCGAAAGTCACGGGGAGGGACATCCCCGCGGCGGAGATGCCGATCAGCTGACCGGAGCACCTGACCCCGAGCGGTCAATCAAGCTGCCGAGAAGTCCTCGTGGGGCCGCAAGGCGCCCTGCAAGGGATTTTCCGATACGGCGTCGCGCGAAGTACCGCGACATAATTTTAAGTCCGCCTCCCCATTGGCCCGCGTTATCACGCCGAAAAACGTACGCACCCCCAAGGTGGGGCGCGACGTCGATCCTCCATCGAGCGGTCGCCAAAACGATCTCTTTCGGCTCGCCCTCTCGTCGAAGCTGGACGTCGGTGCTTCCGCGTGTCCTTGTCGCGTGTTTCGAGTTGTGAGACGGAAAGACAAGCCTGGTTCCGGTGTCCCGTGTAGGAAACGAAGTTGGAGGAGCCAGATCGAGTGCCGGTGAGGTTGCCAGGATTATATTTGGTGTACAGCCACGGGAAAGCCGTCGGGTCGCGTTCGCGTTTCGTTGCCGACTCGCGTTGGTGAATTTAGTGAATTTGGTGCTCGCTCGCCGTGCGCGGCGTAGCAAAAGTTTATTTCGTGAGAGCGATCGGCATCGAGCGCGGGGGGCCCCCCTTGGCGATCGCGCGAGCTTCAGTTTGTGTTAGAGTTGCGTGCGTTATCGGGATATCGCGGATTCGTCTTCGCGTACGGCCTCCTGGAGATCGGGACCGCGGGAGTGTGCGACGGCCTTCGACAGCAGTCGAAGGGGCGGAATATCGCGTTCGCTCGGGCGGCATACGGGCACGGCCGCGTATTAGAAATCGTGTGTGGTGTACGTCCTCGGGTTCGTGCTGAGTGTGGCGTTACCGCGTACCTGCTCGCGTACCGGGTGAAGTCCGGAGTAGGGATAGTATCCCGGTTCCGACCCATGGGGCAATGAGGGGGGGTGAGGGGCGGGGGGGTAACCGAGGGCGAGGTGGACGACGGCACAGGCGGCGTCTCATATTACAAAAGAGGGTGAGGGGTGTTGACGTGACGCGGGGGAGGGGTGCCGCGTTAGAGTCGCGTAGGGTCCGCGCGGGGGAGGGGTGCCGCGTAGGGTCCGCGCGGGGGAGGGGTGCCGCGTAGGGTCCGCGCGGGGGAGGGGTGTCGCGTAGGGTCGGCGGGGGGGGGGGGTGTCGCGTAGGGTCCGCGCGGGGGAGGGGTGTCGCGTAGGGTCCGCGCGGGGGAGGTGTACCGCGTTAGGGGTAGGGCCCGCCGCCGCCGCCGCCGCCGCCGCCGCCGCGCCGCCGGCCGCCCGCGCCGCCCGCGCCGCCCGCGTTCGCGTTCGCGTTTGCTTTTACCTTAATTTGGGGGGGGGGGGATGCCCGTGTCCGCGCCCGACGGAGTGACGCTCGAGCAATCGTAGAATTTCCCGGAGTAATCGTCGACAGCCTAGTTCACCCCAGCCGCGTCCACCACCACCACCATGCACACATACACACACACGCACACACACACACACACACACACACACAAAACAAAAACTGATGACTAAAAAAAATTTAAAAACTGTCACCGCGAACGACTTGCGTATATAACCGGCGAGCGACAGTTGCAGACTGAGGCGTAACTGCGGCAAGAAACCCGCTAGAACGCTCGCTCGATCTGTAAACACGAGACACCATAACCGAATGGCGCCGTGATTCTTTCTACGAAAAGTCAAATATCGTAGTTTAGGACGGGCATATCGGTTCATCTTTCACGCTCGTAAACAAATCGCGTCTCGCACTACAGAAGCGAGCGCCGATGTTCAGGCGAACGTTGCGTATATCGCTCGAGTGGAAAATAAAGTCGTACGTCGTGACCTGAAGAAAGGCTTTATTTTTCTGTTACATATATATTCATGCGAAGTGGCTGGGAAAGGAGATATAAAATAAAACATTGTAATGTACATATACGTTATACATTTATTTATTTATTTTTATAAGTTGTATAAAAAGATTCCACTTCTTTCTCGTGTTTCGACCACCAGTTAAATATTTTAAATACGTTTTGCAACGCGCAGTTCTTCGTATGTTTTCCGCATCGCACAGTATTAGCGGCATCCATATTGTTCAAAGAGTCGATGTCTTCGTAATCAGCATCCAGAGTCTCGATGATCATTTTCTTTCTCGCAAAATTTTTGAGCAGATCCACCAGCCATTCGCGTTTTTGGATTCCCTTGACGTACACGAGAGTCGGCGGCGTTTCGTCGTCATTATCATCATCCTCTTCCATACCAAGCACGGCCGATGTAATTAGATGTTTCACCATGCTGTACGGCACGTTTCCGTCGTTCCATCGTAATCCATGATGATTTTTGATCAACCAGGTAGCGCATGATTTGTCGGAATTCATGAGGAGATTCCACGGCATGGGGCGTTCAAAGATGTAATGCGCCAGAACAGTCCCCTTTCGCAGCACCGCCACCTCCTTCACGACAAATTTCATTCCGACGAGGAAACCTTGCAGGTCCACGAACGTTGGTACGGACATAAGATTTCTCTTTGATGCGTTACTCGAGAAGAATGACACGCAAATATGCAGACGTCTCTCGACACTTTTGATTTATACCCTGCTCCCCCCTCTTTTTTATTGTATCGGAAAAAAATTTCTTCGACGTTGCCGCGAACGCTCAGACAATTTTGCGCACCACGTTGGTCAACGGGTTGTACTGAATAACGCGATCGTGTATGATGAGACAGTACGCTGAGGTATTCGGCGGTACATTCTCCATACAATCGAATTCTATTCTGACATCAACGGTGGCATTTTTGACGGATTCGTTTTGTCGAGAGCAATCGATGACCACTATTGGAGCGTATTGTAGAAAATTCGGGACATCGAGACACGGCTGGACGTGCTCGCGTCCGTAATACGCTCTACTGAAACGTGCATACATATCGTACAGAATCGCCCATCTGTTTTTACTAAAATCCAAATTCATATCATCGTACGGATAGAATTCAGAGTTTAAATAAAGTTTCACGTTGGTCAATTTGCAATGATCGAACGTTGTTATTTCTCTGGTCATAACATTCTTCCGGCCCGTCTGCAGAGCAAAGATGACGTATCGCGGTTTTTCGAGCTGAGTCGCGGTCTTGATAGCCCACGAGTGCTTGGTCGTGTTTTGCAACAGGGGATACTCGTACAAATCCCACGAACGGAAACTCATATTCAGATATCGTCCGTTTTCCAAGGCGCGCAGCATCGACAGTTTGTTGATCTCGTTCAGCAACACGTGAGGCATTCGCCATTGTATCTTGAGTACGTTGATAGCAGGATTCAACGTCGGATTTCCCACTAGGGAATTGTTATCATTGCGCGATCGTATCAAGATCAATTCATGACGCGCGTTGATCACCACGCGTTTGTAATCCTCGCAAAATCCCAGTAGCATGCTGAGCGGTACGTGAAAAGTAAAGTTTCTTGGCGTAGAAGTGATGTCAGCGTTATTGAGCATATCCCAGCCAGCGTTTTTCAGAATCGTACTTGCGCCCAAAGACAGCGACGCGTAATTCTTGAGCGTTGTTGTTATTCCTACGTTTCTGTTGCGATCAATCTCCACACCGTCGAGTTCGTATCGAATCTCATCGAACAAGAATGCGACGGCATTATTCGCCAATACCACGTTATCGGGTTCACCGTCTACTCTGTTCACCGTCAATATTCCTTCGACGTAGAGAAAACTTTCGCACGGCAACGTATACAGATCCTGCTGTTGTATGGGTATTCGTATCTCATCGCTATACTCGAACGTTGTGTTGGCGTACGCGTTGTACGTGTGAGTCTCGATCTTGACGATGCGATCGTCAAAGACCGGCTCGCTTCCAATGTGAAGGATATCGGTCATGATTCCTCAGATATTTCGCACCGCGAATCCCAAAAATTGTAAGAATTTAACGTTCGACGCTGTGAGTTTCTTTCTCGTATTTGTAGCGTAGCCTAACGCTGGTGATGACAATGATCGAACGATATCGTTGACCGCTACCGTAGTGTAAATAGTGTTATCTCTCGTGTGCTCCGAGTCGTTCAACACGAGCATCTCATATATGTCGCGCACACTCACGCGCGTTATCGCTGTCGCCGTCGTACGTGCAATCTGACGGTGATCTCTTCGCCTCGAAAGTCGAGCAATCGTCCGTCCTGATCCACGATGCGTACCGTTAAATCAGTAATGCTCCGTGCGATGATTGGCAGGTAAATGATCTGCGCCGGTGTTTCCGATATCTTATATCCTGGCGGCACGCTCGGAGAAAATTCGTGTATCGTGTGAACGGGTTTGCCGTTGCTGTACGCACCCGCGGTCACGTTACACTCTACGCGGATAATGTTTATATTGATGATATTAATCGGTAGGTCCGATCGGTGCCATTTTCCAGGCTGCAATATACGCTTCGACGAGAATCCCAGCAGTGATCCAATATTGTTTGGTTTGCTAAAGTTTACTCTGAAAGCACAATTGATCTCACTTTTCATCGTGTTGTAATTAGCACGGAGCACTATCGGATATTTTACAGCCTCATCATCCTCGTACTCCGCGTTGTCATCATCGCCCTCGTCGCCATTCGCGCGAGCGGTCTCCTCTTGCGCGATATCTACGACCGATGTACGATTGCTGATGGAAGGAGCTACGCGTCGCGGGCGTTTCCGTGAAACAGCGCGTTTCAAAAACTCGTGTATCGCTCCTATCTCGTACGATCCCTCGGGTATCGTAATTTCCGTGTCATCCTCGTCGAAGTAAAATTTATTATTCGAAGAATTCACGTTTGGTATCGTGTGATAAGTCTCAAAAACCGTTAGACCGAGCTCGTAGTCACCGTCGCTCAAATCTACGGCGGGAAAGTAGGGCACCGCGAGGATGCTGCTCTTCCCGGTCAGCGTGAATGTCATAGACATGTCGGGAAAACCGTTCGACTAACACTGAGTCTCCACGGCGCACCGTCAGTTCTTAAATTTACGCCGTTCGTCGTCTATTGTCAGGAGAAATCGCAGGCACGCTTGTCCGCAGATGTTCTGATCATATGTTTGAACGGGCGTGCGATTGTACTCTATCTTTATCACGCTCGGTCCGAAATATTGCACCAACTCTTTCGGCGGTCGAAGATTACCGAAACTGTCAAAATACATCGCGCGGTTTCCCCTCTTTGCGAACGCTACCCAGTGAGTACCGGAGCCCGCTGTATCATCCAAATTTACAATACCGCTCTCGTTTCGGCGTATACCGCCGATTGGTAACGAGTCACGCATGAAAACACTCCTGAAGAACGGTACGCGCATGTGTTTTGCCAGTCGATTCAATTGTACGTTAGTCGTAATACCCGTGGGCATTTTTAACGTCTCTTTGACGTTTTTTTTTTTTATTTTCTCTCCTCTTCTTCGACGCAACTCCCCGTCCGCGTTTGTACGGAGCGAGATAAAGTCCGCGGCCTTCCATGGCGCGATTGTGACGTTGCATCTCTTCCAGCTGACGTCGCGCGGTTTTGCGAGCGTTCACGGCCGTTGCGATCCCGGCCGCCCCGCCGGCCAGGGAACCGAGAACTCCCAGCAACGGTAGAAGCGGCAATACACCGCCTTGTTTCGTCGCCGGAAGTATCCGTTTTTTCGACGCTCTCCTCTTCTTCTTTTTCACGGTTCGCAAACCCATTCCTAGCTTCGTCTTTGCTTTCATAGCAGCCCAGACGGCTGTAGCGGCACCTCTCTCTCCGAGAGCCGAATCTCTCGCGATGACACGTCCTAGCGCCTTGTCGGCGAGTACCTTGTCCGCTGCGTGTCTCCCGGTGAGATCTTTGTTACGCGAATACGCTATGTCGTGCTCGCGACACGCCGCGTCTAATGGATTTACACCCGGATCGCCTCTGGCTAATCGCTCCTTCAGCCGAGTGCCCGGACCGCAAAACTGATAGCCGGGAATGTGCAATTCGATCGGAAGTGAGCTTATCGCGCGGTTGAAGAGACCTTTGCCTATTTTTTTCGCTGGCATTCGCCGCAATTTTTTATCAACGGTGCCGGACCGTCGATGTGCGTTCGATGATGCGGTAAATTATAATGTTCTAAGCACCGACGATATTGCTGAATTTCCGAATCCGCCTTTATATGTTCCGGAAGCCTGTCCCACACGTGGTGGACGTAATCGCCACACAATTGCAATAGAACAGCCTTTGGTACAAATTGTAGCTGCTCGGCGCTAAAATCGCGAATATCGGAAGGTCTTGATAACAGAACGAACATTTTTTTGCTACTGAGCGATGCGCGGTTTCGCGCACCTATAAATAGGCGCTCGATCCAGCCCTCTGGTCAGAAATGCGAAAAATGAGATTCGTGCGACAACCGCAGGCGATTCGCGTGACGAACTGCGACGATAGATCACGGTCGATGGGGGGCAACGCGGAGAAGCGCAGGCACGGTACGATGCTACCGGCCACTATACGCGCCGTCATTTGCGGTCCTTCAAATTGCGGTAAAACCAACGTTCTGATAAGCTTGTTGGAAAGCCCGCACGGTGTACGTTTCGAGAACGTGTACGTTTACTCAAAGTCGCTTCAGCAACCGAAATATCGATATCTGGAGAATTTATTGACGTCGATCGACGAAATCGGCTACTTTACGTTCTCCAACAACAGTGACGTCATTCCACCGAGCGATGCGTGTTCAAACTCGATATTCGTTTTCGATGACGTGGCATGCGACAAGCAAGACACCGTGAGAGAGTATTTTTCAATGGGTAGGCACTCGAACGTCGACTGTTTTTATCTCTGTCAGACGTACGCGAAAATACCTAAACATCTGATACGCGACAACGCGAACCTGCTGATCCTGTTCAAACAGGATGGTACCAATCTGAAACACGTGTACAACGATCACGTGAATACCGACATGTCGTACGATGAATTCAGCGCGCTGTGCAGCGAATGTTGGCAGCGCAAGTACGGATTCGTAGTGATAGACAAGGACAGCTCGCTCAACAATGGTCGATACAGAAAAGGATTTAACATGTTCGCGATACCGCAAAAGCGGTCAGTTGTCGTCGGTACCTCGTCGAGGTAAAACGTCGGAGAAAGCATCACGTATTTCCGCGATGGCTGCAATTGACAAGAGCATGGATATCCGCGAGCGCGAGAAGGTTGCGAAGAAGATTGCGAAAACGAGCGAGTCGATTCGCAAGAAACTTCGCGCTATGAAGACCGGTAGGATCGAAAAGGACATTGAGTTGGACACGCACTTTAAGCCTCTCATCGAGCCGTTGCAAAAGATCGCCGACAAATCGATCGCGGTGAAGAAAGAGGAGCCGGAGAGCGACGCTGAGATCGAAACGTTTTCCGAGGATGCAACGCCGAGAAAGAGAAAATGGTCGGATCACCCGCCGGCACCGCGTAAATCTAGCCAATCGAAACGATAGAAAGCTTTACTGGATGTACCACCGATAACCTCTACACCGATAACCTCATCTCTACCGATATCATCTCCGCCATACGTAACGGCGAGAAAAATGCAGCCTACAATAAAGTTCGAATTACCCGCAAACATGCCTGTTTTTGACCTCACGGACGACTCGGAGCTCGCGACGCCTATTCGAAAGGAGTTGGAAACGTCGGAGGGTCGAGAAGCGTTGCACGATACCTTGGGTCCATTGGGCCAAGAGTACATCGGTGCTCTTATGAGTGTCAAGCCAAGGAGCGATATAGATACCGTGTACGGCGTTTATCTCGGCAACGATGGAATGATGCTCGGGAATAAACGTTTCAAGGCGGACAGCATGGATAACATATATATCGGCGACGTACATTACATTGGCACACGCGGTATTTACGAGTTGATCTTTAAAAACAAGCCTGATAAAAACATTTACACGGAGGAGGATATGCAAAAGTACAAGAATATTTTATTTGAGACGAGCACTCATAGAGCCAATCACGATCCTCTCGGGCGAATAAAGTCCAACAGTGGATACAAGTACATGAACATAATCCAGAAGTTGATACCGCCCGCATCCATAAAGAAACGATTCGGATAAGGATTAATCGCGCCTCGCGCGATGACGCTGACCGACAATAAGATCGATTACGTGCACTGGGACGATCCCAACGAGCTGGTGGATCGTCTACGATTGCTCGACGCTTCGCACCACACTGGCAACAATGCCCACGACAACGAGATCCTGTCGATCATCGAGGAACTTCGCGAAGCCGGTCTTATTATAAATTGAGCCGCGCGGCGGCAAGCCGCTCAATCAGCGTCGAAATGCCGATCAACAAATTTGGTATATTCGAGCAGAGCAGAGACGCGTCGAACGCCGTATCGTACCATCAGTGGAGTGGATTAATGAGAAATTTCGTGCGCGATAACGCTCTGTGTCGCACTGCTACGGACTTTGACGCAAATTCGCGCAAGATTCGTCGCGTGGCGCAACCGGAGGCTGACGGTGACGCGGTTAACAAACTGTACGTGGAACA